>CAUYON010007573.1:0-47282 GCA_963573935.1 Arctocebus calabarensis
TTTAATTAATTTTAGTGTTGTTGACAAAATGATGGGCTGAAACGTATAAATCCAAAAAGCGCGTGCAACTCTCACTCCCCCCCCCCCCCCCCAGTCTCTGGAGATGGAAATGGGTGGTAAGCCCAAGGCACATAGGGAAAAACTTAAATCAGGCAAATTTGCCAAATTTAGGCTCTTTGAGCTGTCTAAGGAGGTTCAATATGACACCAGAAAAAAAGCGGCGGAGCTGGCGACTGTAAAAGAGAAGCCCCCAGCCGTGCCCCCTTCTTTGAGGCCAGAACCTGAAAGGCCCCGAAAGGCCCAGGGAACGGCCTCTGCCCTCCCTCTCCGGAGCCCTCTCGGGGCTTTTCGGGTGGCACCCGCGACCGCAGAGAGACAGTTCCCCTCTTCTCCCCCGAGGAGGCGGGAAAGCCAAGGGTCAAGGGCGCCTCGGAATGCGAAGCTTCGGCCCCGCTGAAAGCGCCCACTGGGGACCCTCCGCGGGCGCCGGTTCCGGGCCGAGCGCCACCAGAGGGCGCGCTGGGTCTCAGAGAGCGCGGGGCGCGGGCGGGCCGGGTGCGCGCTGAGGCAGAGGGAACCAGGAGCTGGAGCCCGGATTCCCCGAGTCAGTCGGGAGTTCCAGGGTTGGGGACTTCCAGTGATTTAGCTCGGAGCAGTGGGGCAGAGGGCACAGATGCCAGCACTCTGGGAGGCTGAAGGGGGCGGATCGCCTGAGCTCACAGGTTGGACCAGCCTGAGCAGGAACGAGACCCGTCTCTAAAAAGAAGCCGGGATGTGGTGGGAGCTTGTAGTCCCAGCTACTTGGGAGGCTGAGGCAAGAGGATCACTTGAGCCCAGAAGTTTGAGGTTGCTGTGAGCTATGATGCCACAGCGCTCTACCAGGCGGCAACAAAGTGAGACTCTGTCTCAAAAGAAACAAAAAGTGGCACTCATAATTCCAAACTCATGACATACTATATGCCTGACACTGTCCTTCAATTTTTACCACAACCCCCTAAAACAGATGTTATTGTTCCGACTATACATTTGGAAAAACAGTCTTCATGTGCCACAGGGCCCACATCTGACCAGGGACAAAGCTAGAAATTTGAACCCCCAGGATCTGGCCCCAGGGCCTGTGCCCTTAACTGGTGCCCTATAATAATATCTCCAGTAATCTATTCTCCTGCATCCCCTTGAGAGTACTTGAAGGTCACTGGTTAAATTTAGCAGCTTACTCCTTCCCTGCAGAAAAGAAGTTGAGTTTTCAACTTAGATGACAGAAAGCAGGTGTCTAGGCTGGCATCACAATCCCCGCTGCCCAAAACCTCAGACTGCTACACAGCCTGCAATAGATTCTGTTTTCGTTAACATTTATTGAACACTTACGGTGTGCCAGGAGCAGAGTTAGTGAGTTTACTTAGGTATATGTGCTCATTCTTATCCCCATTTTACATACAAGGAAACAAAGTCAGCAGGCTTAGCGGTTTTCCTTGGGTCACACAGTTAAATCCTGGCTCGGTTTCTGCAGCTCTAGCCACCATATTCATTTATTTGACAAACCTACCCTGTGCCAGGCACCAGCTAGGTGAGGGGACTAAACAGTGAACAAGAGAGATAGAAACACCTGCTTTCTTGGAGTTTACTTTTCCCATCAGCTTTAGGGAGTCCCTGGCGACACTCATCCTTGTTCCTTAATGGTTTATGAGTAGAGCCCATGTACACCGAACAGAAAGAAAAACAAGCTTTTTGCATATGGTGACATGTGAGCTAACATATCTCTCCTCTACCGAGGCGGTAGAATATTGATGGCAGTTAGGGGATGACTCGTGTCCCCCAAGAGAATATGCTGGAGTCTTAAACCCCAGTTCCTGAGAATGCAACTTTACTTAGAAAACCAGTTGTTGCAGATGTAATAAAGCTATGATGAGGTCATATGGAGCAGGTGAGCCCTACGACCAATGTCCTTATAAGAGGAGACAAGGGGACACACCCCTCCCCAACAATGGGGCAGAGATTGACATGATGCAGCTATGGCTAACAATGACCAACCACCAGAAGGGAGGAAAAGTCAAGAAAGGATCCTACCCTACAGGAGGGAAGGTGGGCCTGCCAACACCTTGATCTTGGATTTCTGGCCTCCAAAACTGTGAGACAATATACTTTTGTGTTTTTTATACCACTCAGTATGTAGAACTTGGTTACAACAGCCCTAGGAAACAACTTTAACAGTATGAACTTTAATGTGTTTCCATTCATAGGGATGATGAGCTCATCTGCCCATGCTATTTTTTCTTATTCCACACCATGGCGATCAGGGTCAGGGTAATACTCTGTCTCAGCAACACCGTCCCCTACCTCACTGAACTAACCCATGGTTAACAGTCAAGATGACAAAGGTATATTCAGTTGTCAGAGGCAGGGCAGATAGCAGGCAGGTGCGCCCAGGGCACCTACGTTTCACCTGCCAACCCCAACTCTGCCAGCCTCACTCAGCTTTGCCAAAGCCTTATGTTACGGATGTATTGCCTGTTGAGAGGGACGGGGCAGAAGGAGAGGCTGTGTCATGCTAGTCCATCCAGCTGTGTCCAGGTGGTCCTTGACAGTGGCAGGCAGAGGCTGTCAGCCTCGTAGGGAGTCACACATGGCCCAGGCTCGCTCACTCAACAGTCACCCCCCAAAGTGCCCAAGTGCCTCGAAACAGCTGTCACTTTACCTGGCTCACTGGACAGCTCCAGGTTCTGGGAGACAGAATATTGACTGGCTGGGCTTAGGATATTATGGTTTGGAAACGAACAAGGTGCCAAATCTGAAAACTGTGGAGAGACTCAGATCCTCCTTGTGAAGGTGCAGACCCCTTGGGTTCTGCCATCCTGGCTGGTTGGGGCCTCTGCAACAGTCACTTTCAGTCTCGGGGCAGCCTGCAAGCAATTCTATAGTATAATCCCTTCAGCACACTGAGATGTTTCTGGGAAGACAGGCTCTCACAGGCACATGTCCTATCTCTCTAGGAAGACAGCAAGGGGCAGGGGCTGTTTTGAACTGTTCTGTGTCTAGCACGAGTCTTCCACAATCAAAGGCAGCTGGGCACGCAGCCAGCTCTACCCGCAGTCCTGGCTGGCTTGAGGGAGGATGTGCTTTCGGGAGAAGTAGAGGTTCCTTCTGGATCATTTGACCCAGCTTACAAGGTAGGGAAAGGAGCAGAGGTTTGGGGCAGATGCCCCATCTAAAAGTAGACAGCTCTTAGCTGGAACTTCCCTGGGTGGATATTTCAGGTGTCAGAGCAAGTTGGTAGGTGGCAACAAGGGAGTGGAGGAAGAAAAGAAAACTCCAGCATCATTCAGTAAGCAATATACTTATCTCCCACAGGAACAGGTGCCGAGAAATAGGGTGAGTATTGCTCTCATCAAAATTACCTGATTTTCAGTAGACCCACACCAGTTGTATGGACCCTACTTCCCCAGCTGGCTCCTTTCTTTTTCGGAGTCTTTCCTCCTTTCCTTTATTCCATCCCTCCATCCCTCCCTCTCTCTTTTCTTCCTTCCATCCCTCCTTCATTCCTTTCATCCTTCTTTTTTTCTTTTTTTCCATTTTTGAAAAATTTATTTTACACTTTTAGAAGCTAAGAACTCTGCCACACATGAACTGAATTTAGAATTCAGAGTCATCTCTAGTTTACATACTGACTGTTTATAAATTTCAAAAGGCAGTAGGTAAACTTTCTTCCTTCTTTATTCATTCATCATTAAACAAACCTTTAATGAGCATCTGCTCTGAGCCAGGTATTATTCTAGGGACCCAGCAATGAGACAACAGATAAAATGACTTGCCTTCCCAGAATTTCCATTTAATAGAGACATCTCTTTCTTTTCCTTTCAACAACTCATTTCTTTCCACCTTCCCTTACCACCTGCCATGCTATTGGTAGCTCAGATGAACCTCAATTGGAGAATCTAAATCTAATTCATTCTAGAGCTGTCAATCAAAAGCTTATGATGTACCAACCACTGTCCTAGGCTTGGAGGTCTTAGGCATGTCTCATGAAGCCACACTTTTCTGGATTAATGGCAATCTAAGAGAATTAGCCCTCATTTCCCAGACCAGCCCATCTCTCTGCGCACAGAGAGGTCACAGGAAACTCTTTATTATTTGTGAATATCGTGTACATGCAGGATCCTAAGAAAAGTAGAAACAACCAATATTAAGCCACAGCATTGAGCCAGTTTGGAAAGCCACTGAGACCTGAACTTTTACTCCTATTTCCTCCTTTCATGACCCAGGGCCCCCTTTATGCCCCTGGGAGCCCCTCACATCACAGAGGGAACCCCAGCACACACCAGGCCCCATTCCAGATGGGAGTCACTCCTTGCCATAGCAGCTCAGCCACCAGGACTGCAGCTGCCCCTGCCAGCCCTTGCAGCTTTAATTAACTCTGCCCGGATGCGCTGACTCACTCATTGGCTCTGTGACCCGCCTGGTCGCAGAGGACACCTCCTCAGACACAATTACATTTGAGAATGAAGCATTTCCTCTGGGCACAGAACAAGACAGTGAAAGCTTTTCTGGGGGGTAGCAGAAGCGGGGCCTGCATGGAGATGACTCATGACCAGGCCTTGAGTTTGGTGGTGTCCCGTGGGTAGGTGTGCCTTATTCCAGTGCTATATGCCCTGCAGGCCTTATTTCTCTATGGAAGCTTCTCTTCTTGGGGGAACAAAGAAAGCTGTCCACCTTCCAAGGTAAAAGGGAGCCTAATATACTTATCAATGCTTCTTCCCTAGATCAGTAACTGCACTGTGCTCAGAGTCCCTAAAGCCCCAGGTGGCACCCCAAACTTTGCAACCCATCACCTGTGTTTTGCTTTTTTTTTTTTGGCCAGGGCTGGGTTTGAACCCACCACCTCTGGCATATGGGGCTGGCGCCCTACTCACTGAGCCACAAGCACCACCCACCTGTGTTTTTTTAATACAGTCTATGCGCCAGTCAAGACATAGAAGAAATAAAAAATGATATTTGATCTCATATTTGGGAAGGCAGTAAGCTCTACAGCAGCCCTACCAGACAGGTATTGTCAGTCCCATTTTATGGATCAGGAAACTGAGGCTATAAGGGACTAAGTGACCTGCTTTCTCAGCAATTGTGCTATCTTTAAGAATGGAATTGACTAAGAATGATTCTGAGGGTCTTGCACAGGTGACTAGAAGAATAGCCTAGAAAAACTGAAGACTGGTCCTCCTTCCTGACTTTCATTTTAAAGAAACAAAAAAAGAAAGAAAGGTATAAAACCAGCCTGTGTAGCTATCATTGAAACAATATTCAAGTGGGAAAAGTGCTATTGTCCTCTAACTGCAGCCTACTGCAAGCCTACAAGTCCCCAAAGTGGCAAGCCCCACACACCTACCATGGGGCTGGGTCTTGCTCCAAGCCTAGGAAAAGGTTAGCAATGTTTTCTTTGCTAGGATCCAGCATCCCTCTTTAACTTGAAGCAGAGGAATTTGCATTTTAGTGATGAATTTCCCAGGTTTGTGTTGCCTTGACATTGGTATTAAAGGACGATGAACAAGAGAAATTCACTGGGAAATGTGACAGGTATTTACTTTAAAACACACCCAGACAACGTTCTTATAAAGTTTGGGACATAGTCATCCGTCCATCCTTCTATCCATCCATCCATCCATTCAGATACCAGTTATCAGAGATAGGGAGAACAGTGGATTAGAGCCACATGGTCCATACCCTCCGGGAGCCCATAGTCTAATGTACACACTGTAAGTGGTAAAGGTGTCTATACAAAAAGACAAAGGCTTAGATCAGGGTTTAAGCTCCAGGAGGATAAAAATCCATCCTCACAGCCCCTGCATGAGCAAGAGAGAGGAAGGAAGGAGCTGCTGCCCTTAGCTGATTTGCCTGGTTGGTGGCTCAGTGGGGTGGGGAAGAGCCTCTGAAATGTTTACTCAAAATACTTGACCTCAGGGTAGCCTAATGGAGATGCCCTGGACCTGAAGGTCAGGTGGAGCTGGACTCCAGCCTGGTTCCTTCGCTTACTGGCTGTGCAACTTTGGACAACTTACTTAACCCCTCTGAGCTCTAAGTCCTTTATATGCAAAATGGAGCAATTACTCGGAAGAGTTGTTGGACAAATTAACAGAGCTTTCTCAGTGTCTATGACATGGTCTGTGCAGGAATGGTTTTAGCATCCATAATAATAGCTAGGGTATTGGGCTCCACACACTGAATTCACATTTAATTTTCTCTTACACACAAATACACATCCACCCCTTCATGAATGAACACTGTCATTATTCCATTTTACTGATTTAGAGATTATGTAACCAGCCCAGAGTTGCAGAAGTAGAAAGGGGCCTCGCTGGGACTTGAACCTGCCTCTGGAGCCCATGCACAGGATCACTTTTCCCACTCCCCATATACGTGAGTATAGACAGATAGCAGCTTGGTCTGGGGTCTGGACTCCTCTGCAAGCCCACAGAAAGTAACCCTACGTTGGATGAAGAAAGATGAAGCTGAATGGGGCATTGTCCCTACAGGGTAAGGCTGCTGCCCAGGTGACCAGCCCCCTCACTTGTTCCAAAGAGGCCAGGGCCGGGGATGAAGGCAGAGTGGAAGCCTTAGCTCCCACTACAGCCCCCGAAGCGGTGTCTGGGACCCAGCCCAGGCCCGGCTCTGTGGGCAGTGTTTGCACAGCACGCGCCTGTGAGCGTGTGTTGGGGTGATGTTATTCACAGCCGCTGGCTGACAGTAAATAAGACAGTGGGGTTTGATTCATGAGCTCTGACAGGAAATCTATAGCATGTGGTGTCTATAATCCGCACGCTATGGCGTGGCCAAATGAAAGAACAACAGTCCAATTACGGAATCCTGGTTGATCTTACGCATACCCCTCAGACCTTGCAGGGCCGTGGCTCAGCCTGGCTGGGGGCAGCCTGTCAGGGGCAGCTGGGACAGACACTCCTGGGGCCTGGTCACGTGGACAGCAGCCCCCAGGAGCAGCAGCTGAGTGGGAGTGCCCGGGGAGAGCTGGGCTGCCTGGGAGGGAAAGGAGGCAGGGAGCAACATTGCATTCCCAGCCTGCTCTGCCAGGCGCGGGTCAGCTTGCCTGGCACAAGCCCCTAAGCATTGAAAGGCCCGTCCCCAGAGGAGTCTAGCAGGCAGAAGCAGCCCTCAGACCCCCATCCTCTCTGCCTCCTGCTTTCAAACCCCAGGGGCGCCCTGGGTGAATCAGGCAAAGGCATCCTGGGGGGCTTCAGGGTCTGGCCTTTAGGTGTTTAGAGCAGGCTGGGTTCTAGACAGCTCAGCCAGTTAGAGATGCTAATATTCCCTGATTAGGACACACGACACTTCCATACCAAGTATTACGGCAGTGTTTTTCAACCTTTTTTTCTCACGGCATACTTGAACCTATAATTAAACTTCTGTGGGTCACTAAAATTATGTTGATCAAAAAAAAAAAAGAGAGAGAGAGAGAGAAAGAGACTACATTTATTGGGCTTTGAATGTCTTTTGAAAATAATTTAATGACTGATCTTTAAAAATTTGCTGGGCACACCTAAGATCCTCTCCCAGCACACCAGTGTGTGTACCCCAGTTGAAAATCATTATATTACAGGAATTGGTGAGGCAGTTTTCCTTCCCCTTAAGGGCAGGATTTGCAACTGTTCTCCCTTTTTTTGCCCTGATAACAGCCCTGACTATGTGCTAGATTGAACAGCATACCCCCAAATTCATGTCTGCGCTGAGAATGTGATCTTATGTAGAAACAGGGTCTTTGCAGACGTAATCAAGTTAAGATGAGGTCATGCCAGCAACACCAAGGGTTTCCAGCAACCACCAGAGGCTGGGAGAGAGGCACGGGTGGAATCTTCTTTAGAGATACTTCCTTAAATGGCCTTGACAGACACCTTGATTGTGGACTTGTAGCCTCCAGAACTGAGAAGGAATAAATTTCTGTTGTTTAAAGCCACCCAGGGTGTGTTTTTTGTTACAACAGCCGTAGGAAACTGATGCAGACATTCTGACACACAGTAAATATCTAATAAAGAAATGTGAGCGGAGCACCTGGGAGGTCTGAATTCAAATTAGGCCTCCCTGATTTTATTCAAGCCACTCTATAATGCCTTCTGTGCACGGCAGCCAGAGCAAGTGTTTAAACACAACACCAATAATAGTGCACATTTTGAGCACATAATATGCACCGAGCATTGCACTTAGTCTTTTATAAGAATTAAATTAATTTCATCCTCATGACCACCCTCTGAGACAGGTACTATTGTTCATCTTATTTTATAGTCATGGAAATTGACCCTTGAGAAGTCATGAAACAAATCCAAAATCACACAGCTTGTAAGTAGTACAGGCACCATTCAAACCCAGGCAGTCTAATTCCAGAATCCAGGTCCTCACTACCTTTGCCATCACCCAGTACTTAACATTGTCTAGTGACTTCACTTTGCCCTTAAAGTAAAATAAAAACTCTTTGCTGTGATCTACGAGGTTTTACCTAATCTGTCTCAACCTACCTCTCCAAACTCCTGTAGTTCACGGTTGCAAATTCTTTACCACTCTGCCTATCAAGAAATAGAGTGAATCTAATCACTGTCCCCTGGAATTTGGGCTGGCCCTAGTGACTAGCTTAATCAATAGAATGAAGTAGAAGTGATAATGTATGATTCCAAGGCTAAGCCAGAAGCCATGCAGCTTGGAACATCTGCTCGTGGAATCCAATCACCATGCTGTGAGGAAGCCCAAGCGGCCCTCGGGGGAGGAACCGAGCCCTTTCGCTAGTAGTCCCCTGGATGGAGTTCCTAGTCAACAGCCAGCACCATTTGCTAGATATATGAGTGAGCATCAACTCCAGCTCCAGCAGAGCCACTCCTGGATGACACTACGAGGAGTGGCAACAAACCACCCCTACCAAGCCCTGGCCACACTTTCAGGCAAGACCAGCAATGGTCATTGTTTTAAGACACTAAGTTTGGGGAGAGGAGGTTACATTTGTTGGATTCAAATCTAAGCAGTCTGACTATAGAGTCCTTATTCTCAACCACTACATGAATGTCATCACTCTCCTACTGAAAACTATTCACACCATACTTAGAAAAAACTGCGCACTCCTCACCATGACCTCCAAGGCCCTGCCTCATCCATCTCTCCAATTTCCTCTTGGATGCACCTGCCCGTCCCTGGGCTCAACTCATTTCTGTTCCTCTAACATTTAAAGGACTGCTAACCTTCACACTGTTCCTTCTGCTTGTGCTACTCTTGGCATGACTGAGTCTTCTTCACCCCTCAGGCAACCCCTTCATCTCCCTCACCAGCCCCCCATCACTCTGCTTGTCGGTCTCATCTTTGCTTACTCATCCCAGGGTATCTCCCCACTAAACATATGTGCCTTGAGAGCAGGGACTTGGCTGTTGAGTCTGTTGGTGTGATCCCAGGTCCTGGCACAATAAGAGTCTTCTAAACAAATAAATAAGGCAGTTATTTATACTAAGTAGTTGGCATCCAACAAGCCTGTGCCATGTATCTTGTTACTCCCATTTCACAGATGAGAAAATCAAAGCTCAAGTGGACCAAATTCTGAGCAGAACTCTTTGGCTCTGTAGCCTGTGATCTTAACCAGTTGGCCATACCTGCTCAGCCCTTCACGTGTCTGAGCTTCAGTTTCTTCATCTGGATTAGTGGGGATAATCATGGCACCTGCCAGTGGAAGCATTTCTACCATGACAAGAGTCAGGGTAAAAAGTGCCCTCTCTGGGGTCAGGAATACTTCCCTGGTCTTGGAGTGCCTGGAGGTTGAGAGGGACTTTCCTACAGGCTTGCCCGGGGCTCTCACCAAGTTCCCTGCTGACCCCCACTTCTGTCCATGCTGTTCTTTCTTCTCTGCCAGAACACCACCTCTTCTGAAAGACGTATCTGATTTACAGAGCCGGGGGAAGAGGATGGCTCACACCTGGAAAGGCCTCTTGGCCTCACTCCTTCCTGTGAATTCTCTTTACGCTGTCCAGTTCAGCCCTTCTTAACCCTCTCGCAGGGTCCATGTGTTAGCGCCATTTCCCCACGTCCGTCCCGGTGTTTCTGAGGTGGGGGCTACCCCTTAACCTTCTCTGTGTCCCCCCGCCCCCACCCCCACCACCTGCCCTCCTGTGTCCCCACCAGCCTGGCCTTCTGAAATGCCATCGGGGGTCCCCATCAGCCCAAGTCCCAACTGATAGACTCATGGGGCAATCTCAGGGGTGCAGTAACTCGCCTCCCAGAGAAGCACATGGACCTTCTCCAACAGATTTCCTTTTGGATGAAGGCACAAGTGAGCTTGCCCATGCTTCTCATGAAAGTTCTCATCCAGAGACCTTCTCAGATGTTGCCAAGCCGTGGTGCCCAGTCGTGTTCACTTCCCTGTCTGGGTAGTCTGAAGAATATGAACCGGACCACCAGAACTGCAGATTCTGGTTGCAGAAACAGTGGGTGGGTTTATTAATTTATTAATCTCTCTGAGAGGGGATCTGGGGAGACAGCCCTGATAAACAACATGATTCACAGAGAACCAGCACTGAGTCTTTGCTTCCCCACTGCACCCACTGGGGACCTCAGGGTCTACCCTCCCTGGGACTTTGGCTGAGGCCCTGGAAGCTGGGAGCATTGAAGGGTTTCAACCCAAGTCTCAAGAGAAATGTCAGCCCCCAGGGCCTGAAAGACAAGGGCTCTGATGGTGGTGGAGAGCCAGGTGGGACCAGACAGAACTCAGGACAGGAGACCACAGGAGTGGATCACAGGGACTGTTTTGGAGGTCTGGACAGAAAGATATGAATTTTGAAGTATCTCTGAAAGTGATGGCAATATGGTGGCTGGAGATGGGGGAGGGATAGTAGGACACAAGCTTCCCAGGCTGAGAACCAGCTGGCAGAGAGCTAGGAGGCATCTAGACAGGGTGACCCTGTACCCAGCAAGGACCATGCATCCTCCTCTTCTGAGGAACACCAGGCCTCAGGGCTGGCAAGAGGGACCCCAGAGCCAGGAGACCCAATAACTAGACAGAGAAAGGAGCAAGAGAAAGCCCCATTTGTAGGAGACCAGACCATACAGCTTAGCGTGGGGTCTGAGGCAGCGCTGTCTCAACTAACTAACCAACCAGGACAGTTTCCTGGGTACAGGGAGGGTCACAGCTGGTAAATTCTCCAACTTTGAGAGGAGGGACGATTATACCTGTTCTGCTCATGAGGAAACTGAGGCTCAGAGAAAATGAACAATTGAATTTGATTTGTAACAGAGACAGTAGGTGTTCAAGCCGAAGTCCCTGCAGAAATACATGTTATTTCCATCACACCCAAGAGTTTGCCAACCTGCTGCACTGTGCCTCATCCACCACCCCTGGATCCTCACCCCAATGGTTTCTGCTGAGCAGAAAACTCCCAGGAAGTCGGGAGACTTGTCTTTAGCCTTTGATGATCTGACTTGTTCCCCACTCCCTAAATAAAATTGTTCACCCCATGGACAAGGAAGAAACACACATCCTTGCACATATCCCATTTCACTTCAGGCCACAGCAATCCTGTAGGACTATCCCCACTTGCAGTCAAGTCAAACGAGCCCAGAGAGGTTAAGCCACTTGTTTAAGGTCACAGAAGCTAGCTGACACAGAGCCAAGAAACCAAACCATAGGATTCGAGCCTAGCTCCTCCTGGTTCTTTCTGCTAAGCCATTAAACACACGGAGAAACTATGGCATTCAGATGTAAAGAAATGAAAGAAGTGGTGTCAGGAATGTGGGCTGTGGGCGGGGAGCACAGGAGTCCTAACATCTGTCCACCCCATGGCCTGGCCATGCTCCGTGCCTCATCCCAGGAATCACTGCAAGGGTGTTAAGAGAAGCCACATCCCCTGCCCTGGGTGCAGAGTTCAAGTGATTCCTTCCAGGTTACCTAAGAAGGACACTCTCCTTGGGTGAATGGCCACTCTCTGGGCCCTGCTGTCCTTTCCCTGCCTCCTGGGCTCGCCACCCTGCCCCCCAATTGTTATCTGTCAGTACACAGTAATTAGAGATGTGGCATGCTTGATAAAGATTGCCGCCTGCCCCCAGATGGAACTGCCCTCTCGGACGTGTCTAATTAAAGTCCTGATTGATAAGATGAAGAAATCCCACCCGGATGGATGTGTGCCGGCCTCTCCCTCCTCTGCGCACTCAGCCTCTTCATTATGGGTGACGAGGGAGAGAGATATAAAGAACCCCAGGAAATGCTTCTACAAACCAATCAATATGTCCTTTTGTGTGATGTGACGGGGCACACGGCGTAGCCTTTTGAACCGTTCCTGGGGCTGTGGAGGCAGCTGTGAAGCTGGGAGAGACCCTTGCCCTGGGCTGGCAGGGGTGGGGGCTGCTCAGGGGAGGCCGGCCGAGGCGCGAGTCTGGTCTCTTATCTCACCCCGCCCACCCTCTCTGTACAGTGAGTTGCAGGCGTCTGGGGCTTCCTGCAGAGCACACACACGTCCACCCTGCGGGAAAGCTGTATGGACTTGTGTACATCACGCAGCCTTCAGCAGCCTAACGCGGCGTGGACATGACGGTGCGCATTGGACATAGAGCCAGGAAGCCACCTGGGTGCCCCACAAGATGCGGGTGGGAGGGGACAGAGACGTGGTGATGACAGTGGCTAGCATCCATGAGCTCTTACCATACACCTGGGCCTTCATTAAGCTTGTTAGTTAGCTTATTTCACCCTCATAACAAATCTTAAAAGGTAAGCACTGCTATTATCCCCATTTTAGAGATGGGGGAGGAGAGGCATGAGGAAGCTGGTCACAGAGCTAAAGCATGGAGGGCCAGGTGATTTGATACAGGGTCCATGAGGACACCCCTGATGTCACAGAGCAGAGGGGAGCAGCTGTACCCCATAGACTGTACTATTTGGACACAAGTGTCATTTAAAAGATTTTTTTTTTAGGCTGGGTACAGTGGCTCAGCCTGTAATCCTAACTCTCTTGGGAAGCCAAGACGGGGGGATTGCTTGAGCTCAGGAGTTCAAGACCAGCCTGAGCAAGAGGGAGACCACATCTCTACAAAAATAGAAAGAACTTGCTGGATGTTGTGGCAGATGTCTGTAGTGCCAGTTACTCGGGAGGCTGAGGCAAGAGGATCACTTCAGCCCAAGAGTTTGAGGTTGCTGTGAGCTAGGATGACATGATGACACTCTACCCAGGGTGACAGAGTGAGACTCTGTCTCAAAAAAATAAAAGATCTTTTTAAAAGTCTTAGAAAGATATATAATAAATTCATGATACTCATAACTAGGGAGGGAGAAAAATAAGGCAACTGGAAGATAGAATTCAAGGGAATCAAATGTTAATTCTGTTATTAAAACTTGAGACATATATACAACATATTATTATCAATTGGTTGATTTTGGATCCACACTATTTCACATTTAAAAAAAAAAAAACTATTCCCTAAAGGGAAACAAAATAAGCTATATGCCTCTCTCCAAAGGAGGGAAGAATATGTGTCCTATAGACACACTTGCTATTTCATACCCCACTCTGCCAAGGACAGGCAGCCCCGGGGCTGAGATGCACCCTCTGGCTGAGAACACAGAGCCACCCGGAGCAGCCATCTTCGATGATAACAGACAGCTATGCCTTAGGTGCCCCTCTCCTGGCTGGCAGGGCTGGCATAAAGGTGGGGGGCAGAGGCTGGGCAGCTGGCAGCCTATCTGCCACTCTTTCCATCAGCAGCCAGGGTGCCAGGGCGTTCACTTCATGCCCATCCTAGCTGTGGCCAGGACCTGGGCCTGATGGAATGGCACACTGCTGTACCAGCTAATAAATAGAAGTAATTTGATTAGCTTTCTCTAACTGGTGATAAGATCCTGACAAACCCTTTTTAATGCGTTTCTGGAACAGGATGAAATTGTTTCATTCGGAGAGTAGGGCCCCCTGGGAGTCGCCTTGAAGCTCCTTTAGTGAGAGGTAAAAATATGCCAATCATTAATGAGGGGAGAATTGCGGAGACTTTAATGCAATCAGAAAGAAGAGCCCCGAGGCAGCTCGGGAATAAAACCTGCCCTTAAATCAGAGAGAGGCTGCTGGAAAGGAAGGTGGAGACAACACAAGCTTGAATGCAAAGCGGAAGCTTCAGGCCCCACTGGGCAGAAGGGCCTTAGCCCCATGGCTTGCCTCCCCACGAGATTACACGTGGCCATGTCACGGACTCCTACCCGAGGCCACAGGCAGGAGGCCATACTCATGGAGATGTCCTCTCCACACAGTCCCCCTCAGAACAGTGACCAGGATCTCAGAAGTTCCTATAAAAGTCAGTGACTGACTGGGACATCAGTGGGAATAAGAGTTCTGAGAGGAGCTTTGCTGGAACAAAGAGAAAGATCATTTCTACAGTAAAGCATTCCAGGTGAAGGTACTCCAGCCAGATGATCAATCAAGCACCCATACCCTCTCCACACACACATCCATTGCCCACTCTCTACAAAGTTCCATGGATTCTACCCATAGGACCATATAAAGTGGGAGCAGGGCGTGGGGTGCAAGGAGACCCATCTTTTCTGGAGCTGCCTGGGTTCAGAGGCAGGGGATGGAACAGAACGCCTACAGTGGTGTCCTTCCTTCCTTCCTACCTTCTGCAAACCCGCTCACGTGTGCTGAGCCGGCCAGGGCAGCCTGGGGAGGCCGACTCCACAGTGAAAGTCCTCTGCCTCCACCTATTTGGCTGCCAGATCTGCCTTCTTCTTTCGCTGGGACAGGACACCTCAGCCCCTGCAGAGACTGGGCCACTGCCAGTGATTTCTTTCTCTCACCGACCCCTTTGTTCAGTGGCGTTGGAGGGCATCCATCCTTGGATTCGCTCTCTTTCTCTCCTATGCTTCTCTTAGTCACTCCACACCAGCTACTGGCCTCCTTGCTGTGCCTAGAATACACCACACCTGACCGGTTCCTACCTCAGGGCCTTTGCACCTACCACACTCGTGCCCTCTGCTTGAAATGTTCCTCTCCAGGATACTGCGGGGCTCTCTGCCCCACCTCCCTTAGGGTAATGAAGTGCAGCGAGGGTCTCCCCGCTCCCTTGCTTTTCTCTGTGGCACTTACCTATTTAACATACTAAACGCATTTATTATCTTGGCTTTCTTTTTTTTTTTGCAGTTTTTGGCCGGGGGCCGGATTTGAACCCACCAGCTACAGTATATGGGGCCGGCGCCCTACTCCTTTGAGCCACAGGCGCTGCCCAATTATCATCTTGGCTTTTTTGTCCATCTCCCCTAAACCCCTCCTCATGAATTTAAGATACATAAGCAGGGGGGTTTAATCTTCATTCACTACTATATCCCTGCACCCAGGACACAGTGGTGCATGTGTTGGAACTTGTGAGTGGTGGAGAGTGAGCAGAGCCCCTGCCCCCGGGTAGATGCACCTGGTGGGCCCTGCCAATGCCCAGGGTGGGTGGACAGCCTCTCTCTCCAGATGAGCTGAGCCAGGAACTGCAGTGGCATCTTCTCCTCACTCCCACTCCCCCCCTGGTTTCCCCCAGGCCTCTGGTTTCTGTCCACCCAGGGGGAAAAGTAATGGAAGGAAGGAAGAAGCCAGCTGTGAGGAGGTGGCAGGGAGCAGTGGGCCTGAGAACCAGGAATAAGGGTCCAGGGAGTTTTAAGGGCTGTGAGAGGCAGATGCAGACTCTTGTGGCCCTCTCTGTCCCCCTGTTTGAGGCCAGCCATCTGCTGCCTGACCTCTGTCGCTCCACATAAAATGGTGCTTAGAAGTCAGCCTGGAGCTGGACACACTGGGCTAGGAGAGTGGCTCAGCCAAGGCCTGGTCTTGAGCCCTTGGGCCAGTCCTTTTCCATCCCTGAGCCTCAGTCCCCCAGGCTGAAACAAGAGAGGAGTAGGAGAGGCCCTCTAAGGACCCCCCAGCACAGCCATTCCATGATTCCCAGAGAATCCAGGTTCACAGCCTGGACCTACCTGTCAACCAAAAAGTAGCAACTTTCTGCAAATGGGGAGAAGACAGATCTTTCTGGCTTGCTTACACGATAAGAGGCGGTCTCAGCCTGAAGCAGTATGTTTAGAGCACAGACTCTGGGCCCAGACTGCCTGGATATATATCCCAGCTCTGTCCATTATTTGCTGTGCAATCTTGAACAAGTGTCTTAACATCTCAGGACCCTGGTTTTCCTTTTTGGCAAAATGGATTGAATTATAGTCCCTGTCCTCTGAGGTTGTGAAAATTAGATAAGATTATGGCAACTGCGTCAGCAAAGTGCTTAGCACCTGACACACACTGAGCATTTGATGAATGCTGGCAGCTGTGGTTGTTAACCATGACACCTGCGGGCAGAGCTAGCCGAATCAGGACAGAGGACTTCCTGGCAGGAAGCAGGCCAAGGCCCAGCCTAGGAACCAGCCTCACAAACAAAAGGCAAAGAGGACGAGAGCGCCACAATCAAGGAATCAGCCAACTTAGCACTCGGCAACCAGAAAACATTTACTGAGCACCAGCTGAGTGCAAGGTACAGGGAGGGTCTGAAAGAAGCACGGGGCACCTGTTGGTTTGTTTGGGCCTCACCACCATCTTCTCAGAGTGTTCGGTCTGCACGATTGTACCTCTGTGAAGGCGGAGACCACGTCTGCCTTCTTTACCACTCCTGTCACAGCACTCCATGTCCGGCACATTGTGGGTCCTTCACAGATGTTGGTTAAACACACAGCACGTGCACATCACCTGGGTCCCACAGCTCCTTTCGCAACCCCCACTACAGCACTTTCCAGGCAGTAAAATGCTGTCTGGACTGCCTGTTCGCCTTGCCCATTAGACTGAGCTGGCTGGGCACAGTGGAGTGCTGGGTGCTCAGGGAGTGGGTGGATGGACAGAGGTGCCAAAGGAGAGGTGCAGACAATGGGTAATGTCAGTAGAAAGGAGACATGGAGATGGGTTAACAGAGATTCGAGGCTATTAGGAAGAGTGGAGAACATCCCAGACTGACTCAGTGCAAAGCTAGTGGCTAAACTGGATGGGGCAGGACCCAATGGCAAGTAGGAGGTGACTCAATAGAGAACTAAGGTGCCACCTCTGGCAGAGGAGGGCCAGCCAGTCTCCAGGTAGAGCCAAGGGGAGGCCAAGCCCGAGGCTGCTTCTGGGGTATAACCCCGGCCTGACGGGCACAGAGAAGAAGAATGATTTGGAGGATGGGCTGGTAGAATCTTGTGCCACCTCCACACTCCTGCAGCCCCTCTCAGCCCCATGGCTCCCTGTCCCTGCTGTGGGCCAGCTGGGACCCTAAGGAGTTGGTCAACTCTCCACCGCTCCCAGCCTCCACAAGCCCTGGCTGCTGGGCACCCAAACGCAGCAGCCCAGAGCGAACAGCTTGCACAACATGGCAAGACCAGAGCCTGGGCCCACAGCTATACCCTCCCTGAAGCTGGGGAGTCATCTTGGCCCCAGAAAGGGGTATGTCTTGTGGGCCCGCCACCCCTCCCCTAAGCAGTCCCTTCCCTGGGCCAGCCAGCAGGGGCTGCCTTGCTGCAAATGACTCCCTTTGTCATTCTGTTTTGTTATGATTAAAAATGCATGTCGCAGGCGAGGCCCTGGAGTGGAACCCAGTTGAAAATTGAATCATTAATATTCCCCCTCCAGCTGATGCCCCGGCTTCCCAGGCGGCCGTGAGCGGGAGGCATGCAACAGTTTTGGAGTCAGAGCAAGATGGGGAAAACTGATGGGGACACCAGGACCCCGCCCCTCCCACCTCAGCCCTTGACAGGAGAACAGGTGTCAGGGAGGGTCTCGGCCCTCCCCGTTTTCTCTCCAAAGCTTGTTGTCGGGCTCTGTTCATGGAGTTCTTGGAGGCTGGATGCGATTGGCCCCGCCGGCTCCCCGCCTACCCCACCACAGTCCCTCTGGCTTCCTGCTCCTTTCTTTGCTCTTTCTGCCTTGACCATTCTTCTCTCCACATTTGTTATTCTCATTTTTCTAATTCTTCTTACTAATAGCTGACATTTCGACAGCATTTCTGCTGTGGGTATTGCTTTAGCCCTCTATGAGTGTGGGTCATTCTCATTACAAGGGGCAGCTTCTATTACTATCCCATTTTACAGAAAGAAAAACTGAGACACAGAGCAGTTCAGCAACTTGGCTGAGGTCACACAGCGAGCAAGTGGCTCCAGGGTTTATGCTCTTAACCCCTAGACTTGTGCTGTGAAACGTGGTGGCCCCTTGCCACAGGTGGCTATTGAAATTCAGCCACTCAGAATGGAGATGTGTCTGTAAAACAACCACCATGTTTCCAAGACTCAGGATGAGCAAAAGAACCTCAGTAATAATATTCCTATATTGATTACATGTTGCAATGATTATCTTTTGATATACTGGGTTAAATAAAATATGCTATTAAAATTAATTTCACCTGTTTCTTTTGACTTTTTAAAAATGTGGCTACTTGGAAATAAAAAATTACACACATGGCTCCCATCCATGGCTTGCATTATATTTCCAATAGACAGCACTGCTCTAGTCCACACAGATCCTAACTTGTTTCGCTCCCTAGGTGGGAGCTTACATGTCCCCTCAGACTCTTAAGCTAGGCTGAGAGCCAGACACCAAAGTCACAATGTCCTGAGCACTGAGAGGGGGCTGGGTACCTGGCCTTCCAAGCTCAGTTTTATGGGCTGGACCAAGTTCATGGCTGGGGGAGTCCTGGTCAGCAAAGCCAGGGATACAGCCACCCCTCCTGCACAGATGCAGGGACCAGGGCCTGACTACTGGCCTCCCACCAAGACTGACTACAGGGCTGGGATGGAACAGAGCTTGCTGCTGCCACGGTGATGCAGAGATCTCCAAGTGGCTCCCTAGACAGGAGGACAGGACAAGTCATTCCCAGTGCTGCTCTTCAAGTAGAGAACCTTAGGGGGTCCATGTTCAGCCTTTCCCAACGTACTTCACAAATGAGAAAAAACGAATAATGAATAACGGAGGAAGAGTGGAGCCTTGACCCCCATTGCCCACCCTGGCCCTCCCCACTCTCCCGCCTCTAAGAGCAGGAGCTGACACTGAAGCAGCCCTCGCTACCGGAGCCAGCACTGCGCTGTGCACGTCACACGTGCCGGCTCCTGTGAGCTGAGCACTCTCTCTCTTCATCCCCATTGGACAGGTGAGGAAACTGACTTCACGATGGAGCCGGTACTTGACCCCCTGGTCTTGTGATTCTAGAGCCCACAGTCGTAACCCGGCACTCAGGTGGGGAAAATGCTCAGGACTCAGAGGAAGGGTGGGAGGTGTCAGGAAGGGCTGGGTGGAAGCTACGGCTAATGCCCCTAGCAAGTGCCACAGGGTAGGATTTGGGATCCGTGAGGCTGTGGGGAGAGGGAGAGTCTGGGGAGGTCTCCCCCTTCCTTCAGGCCATCAGTAGACCCCTGCCCTGGTCCAGCCATTTCTCTAGTGTGAGCAAGGACTGGCCTGCACCTGAAACCGAGGACTCCCACTGCTGCTTTCTCTCCTTCCAGGGGCTCTGCTGTTCATTTAGGGGCACAGGAGATGATGACTGAGCCCTCAGCCTGCCTGTGGGGCCCTCCATGGCTGGCCTCACCCTGCACTGCCGGATTCTTCAGGGGCCTCAGCATCCTCTCCTCCCCACACCATCTGGGTCCTTTGGTCCCCAGTCCCAGGGGTCACCTGGTGCCTCTGCACGTGCTGTTTCCCCCACAAAGCACAACATCCTTCTCTCCTCTGTATCTGTGTTTTTTTCCTGGGGGTGCTGAGATGGAGTCCCAAACCCTTCCTTCATGAAGCCACTGGCACCCAACCCACAGCCATGCCCCCTTTGTGGTTCTTAGTTTACTCGTACTCCAGTTGCAGGACGACACAAGGCCTTAAATCCCTTGATCTTGGAACCCTGCGCACTGTGGGAAAAACAGGGTGAGTATAGCAGGACAAAGCAAAGGGGCAACCCCGAGCCAGTGTCTACTAAGACCTCCCCCTTTTTTTTTTTTTTTTTAAGTCTCACTATGTTGCCCTCAGTAGAGTGCCGTGGCATCACAGCTCACAGCAACCTCCAACTCCTGGGTTTAAGTGATTCTCTGGCCTCAGCCTCCCAAGTAGCTGGGACTACAGGTGCCCACCACAACACCTGGCTATTTTTTGTTGCAGTTGTCATTGTTGTTTAGCTGGTCAGGGCCGGGTTCGAACCAGCCACCTTCTGTGTATGTGGCTGGCACTGTAACCACTGTGCTACAGGTGCTGAGCCTACTAAGACCTCTTTTGAGGGACACTCACAGCCACCTCTATAGTTCTTGCTTGTGTCAGAGGGGTCTTTGAGTTGTCACACATGTGGCTCTATCAACAGCAGTGTAAGGCAGCTTTGGAGGGCATTCTAACTGGGCAGCCTCTGCCACCTGTCGAGGGTGAGATGAGGAGCTCATCGGATTTGAGCCCTGGGAAGACAGCAGTCGGTTCCTGGGACCCCACCACATAGGCCTGACCCTGACATTTCTTTAGGGTGTCAGTGCCTCTGGCCTTGGAGGGTAACTGTGTGCTTCCTAGAACCCAGAGTCTCCTTCCAAACTGGGGCCGTTGCCTGCACCATGGACAGTCTGGAGTCCTCACCAGCGTGTGGCTGCTGTGGTGGGCACGCCTGCTGGTCACCTGCCAGCCAGTGGTGGGAGTGGGTGCAAGGGAAGAAGTACCCGCTGCCAGGCGTCAAGGAGAGAAGTGAACAGGTGCGCTGTTCTGCATCTCCCACCCTGTGCCCCAGACCCTCACCCACCCCACCCTCGGCCACACTCGGTTCCTTCCCCCTTCCTCCCCTCCCTTCCCCACCCATACCTCCCCAAGGACAAGCAAAGTTATTACAATAATGAATTAGCCAGCCCGCTCACTGCCGCCACTGGCGAAGACAATTATCCCCCCTGCACATCCCTAGCCGCTGTCGCTCCCTCATAAAGACAGGCTTCTGGGGCCGCTTTGTGCTTTGATTGGAAATGAAGAGATTGCTAATTAGGGAACACCTGCTGGGACCCGGGCTGGCAGGAACCCGGACTGCATGGCCATCGAAGGCGAAGGCAGGGCTGCGTGTTCGTGTGAGTGCGTGCCCTGGTCTGAGCGTGCCCACAGGGTGGGGGGAGATGACAGGAGGGCAGAGCCAGCACCACAAGGGCCCTCGGTGATTTAACCCAGCTCCCTGCCACCCCACCTCAGAGCCGTAAACAAGGCCCAGACATTTTATGGAGCTTTTCACCTTTTAAAGGATGCTAATTTGTTTATGGGTGGCTATAATTCTGCCGGTGTTTGCACAGGTCAGTGCCTGGTGGGTCCTGTGTCTGTGCTGTCACAGCTGCTTCTGGGTGGGCCATCCATGCTGGTGTCCAGGAGCCTCCTGACTCCCTGTAGAGGGACTGGGCTGGGGAAATGGTGCACAGAGGTGACCTGCTGTCACCGTGAGGTCAGGGGGGTATTAAGCCTGAGACTGACGTGATTATTCTTGGGCTAGGAACCACCTACTTCTCACTTTTCCTGGGCCCCAGGAGACTGGGTGGCCCTTTTCCCAGAATGTAATCCAATTTGACACTGGAGTTAGTGAGGTGTGGTGGCCAAACTGGGACCCAGTTGCTTTTTTCTGCATACCATAAAATCCTGGCTGATGAACCCCCCTCCTCTTACCCCCATAACTGTGCTGAGAGCTCATCTGCCCACACAACCTGACTTTTCAGGCCCAGCTCCCTCTCTGAACAGGACTCCACAAAAATTATCCTATGCACTGAGAATTACACACACACACACACACACACACACTCACGGAGCTCTTTGGGACATTTTTGTGAATATTTGCAACACAGTTCCTGGCCTAAGACGTCTCAGTCCTGGAGGGAGACAAACACCACAGTTTGTGCCTGTGGAAGGGCGCAGACAATATGTGGGCCAGAGCAAGGGCCAGGCTTCTGCAAGACAAGGCCTGAGGGTGGGTGTCTGAGAGGTGGGGAGAGTCTAGAAGAGTCATAAAGGAGTCCGAGTGAGCCAAGACCCGGGGGTGCCACCCAGCCAGCCCTTGTTGAGGAAAGCAGGGTGTTTCAGCAGAGCTGGCACAGGGGACTCAGGGCAGTGGAAGGGCAGGAGGCAGATGGAGGTGGGTGTGGCACCATGGAGGCTCAGAGAAAGCCGGGCGGGGCTCTGGCCATGGAGGAGCTCTGGCGTGTCTCCCTCTGACACACTTGTGCATGAGTTTGGGGTGTCACTGGGAGTCCTCCAGAAGATGGTGGCCCGGGATCCTGACTCCTCCTGCCCAGCACACCTCACTTGCAGGCCAACTCCAGCTGCTTCCTCTCTCTCCTCTATCTTCCTGAACCTGAACTTTCTAAAACATACGAGTGCGTTTCTCCCACAGCAGAGCACTTGCCCAAATGCAGTGTTCCAGAAACTCTACAGCTCGCCTCAGAAGATGAGACCCTCACAGAGGTTTTGTACTGGCACAAGCACAGGACGGAGGGTACTCTAACCACCTACAAAGTGGGAAGCACCCCTTAATTGTCTGGAGCCTCCTCTGCAGCTGAGTCTGTAACTCAAAGAAGCATCGCACAGCATGGAGGAGCAGGACAGGAAAGCGATGGAAAGCAGGTGTTGGAGCAGAAGCTGGTTCAGATCCCAGTACTGCCATTCAATAGCTATAGGCCTTAGGCTGGCTGTTCCACTCCTCTGGGCCTCATCCTTCTCATCTGTAAAATGGGGAGACACTGCGGCACCAACCTCTTTGAGTCGTTGGACATAAACAGGGACAGGAGTAGAGCACCAAGCACAGGCCCAATTCATAGCATGTGCTCAGTTTGGGGACCATCTTCTTCCTCCTCTTCATTGTCATCCTCATCCTCATCACAAGCTGTATTCTTCTCTAGCAAATCAACTAAGAAAATCCACTACCTCACTTAATGCCAATACCTTTCATAAAATGTAAAAAGTGGCTCTTTTCGGAGACATTTGCCCAATTTTCCCTTGGACTCACGCAAGCATGAGCTCTTTGTGAGGAGTTTCCAGACTTGTCAGAGAGAAATGGAGAAGCTGGCAAAGCCCCAGAAGGCAGAGGCCAACAGCTCTGCCCCTCCCCTGGGGTACAGGACCCTACTGGGGAACACAGGCAGCTGTAGATGCAAGAGGTACTGGCCTGTTGGTTGAGAACTTCTGCCAGCTCCCAGCACAGGCTGGGCAACGTGAGTCGCTGGTAGTGAAGGACAGTGGCCCTCTGCCCAGTAGCAGGAAGGCCCCTGCAAGAGACAGAAACACAGCCCCGAGGGGAAGGAAGGCACAGCTGTGAGGTCACTCAGCCTAGGCCTGAACTCCCCATCTCAGGCAGCTGCCAAAAAGCTAGGGATGGGGTCCTGGAGGCTGTGATGTGCTGAGCTCAGGCATGATGGCTCCAGCAGATGGTGGCCTGTCTACCCTGGAGTCCTCCCTACACCCAGGGACATGAACATGCCAGGGCTGGAAAAAGCAGCTGGCAGGAAGGGTGCTTTCTTCCCTGCTCTGTGCAAGGCACAGCCAGAGAAGAAAGCTCTGTGGCCTTCAAAAGTGTGACTCGTTCCTGACAGTAGAGGAGGAACAGGGAATCGTGTGACACCCCAGTTCTACCCTCTTCCTATTTCCACAATCAAATTCTTGAGTTGCCAACTTTTAGATTGCAAGATCCAACAAATAAGTTCTTGAACTTGCCACCATGCCCTTACATTGGTTGTGCTGTACAAACAGTTCAGTAAGGTTTCATACTCTTGTTATATCAGTGTCTCATAGTTATGTTTGTGTTGACATGTAGCAGTGTCTTGCTGAGTGAGCTCATTATTGTTGTGTGTTTTTGTGTGCTGACACAGAGAATATAAGAGCTTGAATTAGAGCAACAAACAAATGTTGGTAAATTTCTTGTTAAACTTGGCAACAGCAGAAGTGAAATCAGGAACATGTTGTCTAAGTTTATGAGGATAATGCCATGAAGAAAACGACAATGTACAAGTGGATTAAATGTTTTTCTCAGGGGAGAGAAAGTGTCACTGATGAGAAGAGGTTAAAGTGGCTAGTGACAAGCAGAACTGACAAAAACATCGCAAAAGTTCACCAAATTATGCATCAAAATCATTAGCTGACTGTGATAAGTGTAGCAGACCAAGCAAACATCTACAGAGAAACAGTTAAGAAAATCTTAATGGAAAATCTTGCCATGAGAAAGGTGTGGCTCTTGCATCACGACAATGCACCAGCTCACACGGCACTATCTGTGAGGGAGTTTTTAGCCAGTAAACAAATAACTGTATTGGAACACCTCCCTCCTCACCCCATCTGGCCCCTTATGACTTTTTTCTTTACCCAAAGACAAAGGAAATATTGAAAGGAAGATATCTTGATAATACAAATAATCAAGGATAATATAATAACAGCACTAATGGCCATTCCAGAAAAAAAGTTCCAAAATTACTCTGAAGGGTAGACTAGGTACTGGCGTCAGTACAAAGCTTCCTAAGGGGAGTACTTTGAAGATGACAGTAGTGATATTCAGCAATGAGGTATGTAGCACTTTTCCTAGGATGAGTTTGTGAACTTAATCATCATACCTTTAGGAGATCGACATTGTTACCAACAGAACTTCCACCATCTGATGCTTTTGTCTTCACAACCACCTTTCAGCACTCATTGTCCATGAACTTTAGCCACAGAGCCACAGAGGAGCCAGTGCTTCCTCCTGCTTCACCTCGCTTGATCCTCACAACAACCCTGTGAGACTGGATTTTATTATCCCTTTGCACAGATGAGAAAACTAAAGTGCCAACAGGCCGATTAACTTGCTAGGGACCATAAAGCTAAGAGGCCGCACAGCCAGAATTTGAATCCAGGTTTGCCCGTGTCCAAAGTCTGGACTTTTGCCATCCCCTACGCTGGCGTGAGACCATCAGGTTCTTGTGTCCATGTGATGGTTCCTTCAACATGGGAACACGATTTCATCTTGAATTTCCCTTCTAGGCCTGGCAGTGCAGAGCACGAAGTAGGTGTCGAAGACAGCCCTGGGAGTGACATTTGAGGAGCATGCATGTACAAGGAAGCTCGGAGTGGGCATGGGCACCCAGAGTGATCGCATGTGCCCACAGGAAGGGATGGCATCGGTGGTGTTCTCTTGGTTCCTGGATACCTTGGGGGCAGCAGTGACAGATGCTCGTCAAGAGGAATGGGGGTACTTTAATCTTGGCCTTTATATCACTAGGGAAGCTTCAGGGAAGGGATATTTTGAAACAAACACAGAGAAAATGTGGTTTGGCACAGGGATGGGGGTTGGGGGCTCCAGCCTGTAGAAATGCCATGTGGATGTGGATGGTGAGAAGCAGAGACGGGAGGACAGAGGAGCTCAAGCAGGGAGAAGCTTCAAGCCTTTGGGGACTGGGATGAGCTGGTCAACCTGGAATCACAGGCCAGCATGTCCCCATGGACCTACCCAGCCCTGCACATCCTTACCCTGGTATTCCCAACATTAGAAATTCAAGCCCCAGTGGTTTAATGATGAGATAACATGAGCTAGAGAATCAGCCAGGCTTGAGCCTGAAACTTGTCTCTACCATTTCCTGGGTCTGCAATCCTCTCAAGTCGGCTCTTCTGGGAGCCTCCGTCCCCTCAGATATAAACTGGGGATGCTGTCCACTTAGAGGGTTTGCTGTAAAGATCAGGTGCAATGGTACACAAAGGACTTCACCCAGTACTCCAGAGGTGGCCCTGCAGCAAAGCAAGTCCCTTCCCCATGTACCCGCCTTCCTTACACATCGCCTGCCTTGTCCTCGAGGCAGCCACACAGACTACAGCCAGTTAAAGCAAGCAGGCAACCCCTCCCTTTCTTCCCCAACCCCTGCTCTAATTTTATTTTTTAAACTCCAAAAAAATAAAAACTTATCTTTTTGTATTTTTTCCATGCAGTGCCAGGGATGGAGCATTTATAATGGAAGCTGCTTGCTAACAGGTAATGCCTACAACATCCATCCCGGCCTTTTGCTGAAGGCAAATCAAAGGCCAAAAGACTCCCCTGTAGGAAGGCAACTGTAGTGAGTTCTTAACTCCATTGAAAGGAACTGGAGCGAAGTTCTTCTTAGAAGACAAAGAGACTATTTCTTGCTGTTTCCAACTCCCTACAGGGAAAGTGTGCACTGGTAAGTGACTGCCTTCCTTTGCCTCTGCAGAGCCTAAACCAGCAGAGAGAGAGGTGTAACTCAAGCTCCAGACATTGATCATCTTCAGAATCCCTGTCTTCATAGCCTGGAATCCTCATTGCCCTGGGTCCTGGTGCTCTATGTGGGCTCAACCTGGAGAGTGATGGAAGCTCAGGGCCAAATTCTAGTGGGGCCAACAGGGAATGCTGGGGCCAACATGGGAATGCCCATGCCAGGGTGCTTCTCATCTGATCTTTCTGCATTAGACCCAGTCCACGCTCCACTCAGATCCCTTTGCCCAGTGATACTCCCCTCCCCAGCTGCTAGCAGCCACAGCCTCTCCTGACAATTGCCCTTGACTCAATACCTCTTGGTCCAGCTGGGCCGGGGAGGTAACTCTCTCAGCCCAGACAACTGTCAGCCAATGATGGATTGATTCAGGGCTAGAAATGGCCAACCTCCTTGCCTCAGGGTGGGACAACTCTGTACCATCATTTTGCTCTTGAGCACCCTGTGAACCAGGCCGAACCCACATCTCCCCATAACTTCTTCCCACCCTGTCTTTCTCTCTCACTCCCTTAAAGGTTTCCCAGAGAGCAGTCCTCCAATGCAGCCACTGCCCAGAACACCCATTTTGGGCTCTGCTTCTGCAGAAACTGAACCTAAGACAGTCTCCTTCCCTACCTCTCAGGAGTCTTCCCCAAACAGCCAGGATGACCACAGAACTAACAAACCAGGGGATGGCAAGTACCACCCAGCAGAGATGCTTACACCCCTGTCAGATGAGGAGGGAACTGTTAGCAGCGGGCGCACCTGTGGGGAAACCCCAGCCTCTGAGCCTGTGGTGGGCCCAGGGTTCGGGAAGAGCGTCGCCGGTTCCTTTGGGTCATTCTGATCTGGAAAACCAGAGCCTGGCTTCCTGCCGCTTAGGAAGCCAACAGATCCTGCAGTTTACCCTGGGAACTCAGTGGCCTCCAACAAGAGCAACCATGGTCACATGGGAGACACCTCTGTTCTGCGACAGGAGAATTGAGTAGTCTCCCTATGAAGAGAGAAACCCAAGCTCCAGGATTGTAAGGACGCCAAACCCAGTAGGGGGTAAGTCCCTGAGGAAGGGGAGAGAACTCCAGGCACAAAACCTCTCCACTGGGCTATCTCGGCGCTTTCAGTGATCTCAGGTTTTCCGTGTGACGCTGTGGCTTAGGGAAGAGGAGGAAGCGCTCAACATTGGAAATCACATCAGGGGCTACTAAACATCCATTAGCATTCCCGGAGCCCCCGCCTGCTGTACTGAGGAGGCAGATTGCAGGCTGTAGGGGCCCCTGGAGAGAAAGCAAAGCCGGAGGAAAAGCAGAAACCTGATGAACCTGTGTCCACGGAAGGTCACGGACGGAGAGAGGATAAACACTTTGTCCCAAGTGGTGAGCGCATGCTGGACTGCATCCAAGGTGGGGAGACATTATTATTCTCCTCGGGAATGTGATTAGCATCCTGAGAGCCAAGGTGGGCGGATCGAGAGGAGATAAAGGTCACAGGAGAGTGGGCAAGGAGTCCAGCTGCCCGAGACCGTGGCATTGACAAGAGGCCCCTCCTCCCTCACCTTGCTCCTTTAATAAGAAAACCTGGGTGTGGACTGAGGTGGAGACAGCCCACATAGACAGAAGGACACAAACGTGTCCCCAAGGAGTCAGGATGATGGAGCTGGCAGGAGAGGCGAGGAACCACTAGGTTTAAGACTCCAGAAAGATGACTTATGGAAGGAGTATGTGGGGAAACCACAAAACATGAAAAGCAGGGGGACGGAAGGGAGGATACAGGGCGGGAAGGGGGATGGGCCGGGAAGGTGTGGACATGGTCAAGCAGGAGGAAATGGGGACATGCTTTCTGACAGAGCGCCCCACAACGAGGGCATTTTTAAAGTCTGAATCTGCAGATTAGGTCTACACGCCACCAACATGGTTACCTGTTGAGATTTTTTTTTAAATGATTTGAAAAAATGATTTGAGAAAGCATTTCCACGGGAGAGCTGAGGATGACTAACAGAGGGCTTACCTGACGGATCATCTGCCATAATATTGAAAAAGGGACTTGGGGAACCCAAGCGAGGGCTTCAGGGTCTCTCTTTCCTATGGGTCCAGGAAGGGCGATGCTGAACACTTTTCAAAGAAAATAAATGAAAAACTAAAACCGTGAAAATGTTGGACCAAGTTTAGTGTATATGTCAGTGGCCCCAAATATTCCCATGGTTTCTGTTGGCTGTCTATTTGCACCCAGCCCTGTAGTATATCGTGGAAAGTGACATTAGATGGTGCTACTTGCTACCTGGGCAAACTTAAGCAAGACCTTTAACCTCATTGCCTCAGTTTCCTCTCCTGTAAAGTGGAAATAATCATAACATTTACCTCTTTTAGTTGTTTGAAGAAAACTATAATAAACGGGGTGGCACCTGTGGCTCAGTGGGGAGGGCGTCAGCCCCATATACCGAGGGTGGTGGGTTCAAACCCAGCCCCGGCCAAACTATAACAACAACAAAAAAAATAGGCAGGCATTGGGGAGGGCACCTGTAGTCCCAGCTACTTGGGAAGCTGAGGCAAGAGAATAGCCTAAGCCCAGGAGTTGGAGGTTGCTGTGAGCTGTGACAGCACAGCACTCTACCGAGGGCGATAAAGTGAGACCGGCTCTACCAAAAAAAAAGTATAATAAATGTCGATTCTAGCATATAGCAGGCCCTCGAAATATACCTTTTTCCTTCTCACACACACAGAAGAATAATTACAGAGGGGAGACACCTGAAGAAGTCGAGAAACCAGGCAAGCATCCCACAGCAGTGGGAGGAAACAGCAGATGAAGGAACAGAGGAAATGTGGGGATTGGTTATCAGGTGATGGTACAGTTAACAGGAGGAGAGATTCCTGTGGGGGGGGGGAGGGGAAGGGGTAGAATCTTACACAAGATGGGGGAGGAAAGAGATACTGAAGAATTTAGAAGGCTTTTTAAAATTTGTAATGTGGTTCATCCCCAATGTGAAAACCGCTGGTTAAAGAAACGATGAGGTTGTAGGGGACAGAGAACAAAGCATGTCTCCAGGCTCAGAATGGAAGTGACAGACACCAAGACCACCTGAACTGTGAGAGTCCAAATGTAAGAGCCATTCTTCTGGGAAATTTGGGTGAAGACTAAGGAAGGTCTAAGATCAAGGGTCTGACATATAAAGAAATCGCATTTTAAGTTTTATAAAATGGCAAAGACAGGAATGAAAAGGGACACAGAGACTAATAGAGCTAAGGACTTGTGGGAGAATATTGGAGAAATAAGTTAGACACAGAAAAGGAATTGTCGCACAGTGATTAATGATAAAATCAAGGCCATTTAGTAAGAAATAAGAGAAAAAATCTTTACAAGGAAGCACATAGGGACCCAGAAAATGGATAAGGGATACTTTGTGCGCTGAGGTCTCTTTATTTAGAAAGTCTCCAAATGTAATATTTTTAAATTAATAGAGTCTGACAGAGAGAGGGGAAAAAAACAGAAATAGACAGTAGAATGGTCATGAAGAAAAACAAGCATGGTAGTCGGGAAATCTCATTGCTAAAAGGTGTTTTCAAGGGGGTTTGTTTTAGAAATCTCAATTTAAGTATTCTTTCTAAGATTCTCCAGTTCACACTACAAAACCATGAACCGCCACCCTGACCAGTGAAAAGGGCTTGGGAGAAAAAAGCAAAGCTTCAAGCACCATCAACCAGGCCTGCAGCATTTCTGGAAACCGCCAAGTCGATACAAGGTTGGAGGGGTTGGCATCTATTTGTGTCATTTCCTTCATTAGTACATTTGGAGAGTGTTGAGCACCTGTCACATCCAGGCACTGGGAGATGGGAGATGGAACCACCACTTCCTGCCCACGGAGCACTTAACTTGGGCGGGGAAACATACATACAGCTGTGATTCTAGGTGATCACTGCCCAGGAGGGGCACAGGAAAGGGGCGGGGCTGGACCCAGGAGAGTGCTTGGAGATCATTTGATTCACCTTTTATAGCAAAGAAACAGAGGCAGAGACAGATAAAGTGGCTTGCACAAAGCCATCAGGCAGTGGCTTCTGAAAGCTAATCTAAATGCTCGCTCAATAAGCTAATACAAAATCAGCTATTTCCATAAAGACTTTGGCAACTTCCACAACAGTGTCTAGTGACATCAATAGAGTTTCATATTACAAGGTAATATTTCTGATATTTTTAGCAAATAGATTCCACAGGTATAATAATAATGCGGCCACTTGCCCTCTCTCTGCCCTCATTCCCCTCTTGCCTTAAATGATTAGGCAAATTCATTCCAAAAATAAGTGGGGAAAGAGAGCAAAGGAGGAGCCTGAGGAAGCCAAAGCGAACACGTGTGCCTGGTAGCTGGGAATGGAGAATAGTAAGCATAAGTGGGCGTTTCTCATTCCCGTGAACATCTTAGGTCCAATCCCTAAGCAACGTGTAGCATCTTTTTCATGTTTTAAAACTTTAAATAAATGATATCATCCTGTCTCTAGGAATTTTCTTACACCCTTCCCTTATTCATGCTGCTGACTGCCCAAATCCACCAAGACTTTTCATTAGGCTCTGTTTTGAAGCTTCTATCTCAAGGTCAGGGACTTGAGTGAAGATCTCGCCTGAGAAAGAAGCCATCACTGTGGTTCTATTACCCAACAGTACAGCCAGAGCTCGCAGGGACTAATGTTCATCCTGTGGTCTTTTCCCCTGGACTAAAGTAGAGGTTGATTCCCATGGTTTCCAAAGGAGCAATAGCATATGGGCTTCTCAAGGCAGAATTAACTCGAGTCATTCCATGAGGGTGTTCTCCATCGAGTGCCCTAGAGTAAACACTAATTACAGGTTCCTTCAAGATTATTCTCAGCCCACCACAGGGAAGGAAGAGAGTCACGGATGGCTGACCACGGTACCCCCAAGGTGCACTCGTGCACACAAACACCCAGGCTGGTCACAAGTCTGGATGTGGGATTTTCCCCCTGAGAATGTGCCGTCAGTTCTCTAAGTCCCTTGATTTATACAAATCGGCCCTCTTGGAGGCACCAGAAACTGCCCTTACCATATTCCCGTTCTTCTCTCTTGCTAAACACTTTCTAAAGAAGCACCATCAAATCTATGAAAACAAGCAGCCCTCCCCGGCCCGGCCCCTAGTTACGCCGTGTGAGGAAGAGGAATGGTTCTGTGCAGAAGCCACACTCCAGCGGCTCCAAATGCCCGTGCACACAGGACAACCCATGCAAACCGTTTCCTGCCTTCACATCTGGACTGCAGCAGCCACGAATGTGAGGCGATGAAAGCAGATTTCCATGTGGGGTGAAAGGCTTCACCAGGTCACCCCAAACCCCGACAGGCCATGGGAGGATGCTCACTTGGTTACTGGCTGTGGAAGTGGGGTCCCCTCGGCAGGGAACCGTGGAGGGCGAGGGTATATTTTAAACCATCTCTACGGTAGCAGTTGCAAGCTGTCTAGGGGGACTCTGGGAGTAATGGAAGGACTTTGATAGTCTCCTCCCTCTTGGCTCTGTTAGCCTGGGGCCCTGCAAAATGTTTACAACAGCCAAAATGTTGTCAGCATCCTCCATGACAATGACTTTGGGAGTTTACTTTCTAGCAGGCACTTTCCCAGGGATTTTGCATGCATCTCCTTTAATTCTCCCAACAACTTGATGAGGAAGGTGTTCTCAGCACACCCATTTCGCAGATGAGGAAGCAGTGTGAAGTAGAGAGGCTGGGAAATCTGCCCAGGGTCACAGCTGGTGCAAGGTGGAAAAGGGCCTATTGGCTCCAAAGGCTGTTTCTCACACTAACTGCTTCATGGAGGTCATGCAGGGGGACAATTTCATCTAACATTGGTAAGCACTTCCATTTAAAAAAAAAAATGTTTATCCTCCTATTTTTATTTGAGCTTCATGACAATACTATAAGATAATCAGAGCAGGTATAAGCCCCACTCAGAATGTGAAGAAATTAAGCTACAGGGAAGTTAAGGATTTTCAGAGGTCACCCCATTTGGCAGCTCCCCTCCAAATCCCAGTTCCTCTCTTCTGATGCGTCAAAGGACTTTCAGCAAACTGGAGATTCAGGTGCCCTGGCGTTGGGCTTCTCCAGATGGGTAGCAGCCTAGGTGCAACTGCTAGGGAGGATTTAGAAGGGAGGAGTATTATGACCACAGAAGCACAGAACTAGGTTCTCTAGAAATTGAAACCAAAATTCCAAACACAGAATTTGGATACTTGTTTCCGAGTAAGTTAGTCCTAACCAGTCTTCCACTAATCCTCTAGATGTGCACAAGTGAGGATAGAGAATAAGCCAAAGAAAATAATGGTAAAATGATGCCACATCTGGGCCCAAGGCCTTGGATGATAGGGACACAGGCTGGTTGATGCATCCCATTGGTTATGCTAGGAGCACAATGTGCCAGATTCTCCATCACCAAGTTTTCTAAAAATGTAAACTTTTACAGCTGGAGGGAAATGTCTCATTTGGCAATGTCTCATTTTGTGATCGAGGGAACTGAGGCCCAGAGAGCTTGAGCCTCTTAATTACCAGTGATCTTGGGGTTGGAACTGGTGCCGACTGGTTGGTTGGTGCCCAACCTGGTGCCTGCTCCCTTCCACCGGACTGTCCGTCCAACCACCAGAGTCTGCAGATGGAAGCAGCCCTCAACACTGAGGCTCTTCCCTGTTGACTTCATTTAACTTTTTATTTCAGAATAATTACAGATTCACAGGGAGTAGCACAGAAAATGCACAGAGAAGCCCTACGTACTCTTCATTCTGACTCCTCCAGCTGATATGCGTGCATACAAAGTCTATAATTTTAATGCGACCTCAGATTCACATGGGGTGATAGGGCCCTTCCTGAGACTGACTTAGGAGCAAACAATCCCTGATGTTTCTTTCTCATATCTTATCTCGCCCCTTCATTGCCATAAACCCTAAAACATGCGCACACACATGCATACACATACACACACCCGCAGCCTAATCAGCAATAATTTCACTCCTGAATATTGCTAGAAAGCCCACTAAGCCCAGCTAATCAATCGTCTCAGCCAGCTCCTAGTCCCCAAGAGATGCCTAGACTTTTTATTGCTATCATTTAACCCTCAGCAGCCTGAGTTTTTATCTTCCGTCTTCCAAACGCGGGCAGAAATATCATTCTGGGAAGAATCCAGGACCTAAAACGATGTTCATAACTTGACACCTTTCAAAAGCCTTGTCTGTGCTAATGGAAGCAGACACTTTGGAAAACTTCAGAAGGAAGGTCTCCCTCTCATGTGTACCACCCGGGACCAGAGCGGTTAAAGCAAGAGGAGGAGCACGGGGGCTCTGCAGAGTTGGAGCAGCCAGACGGAGCAGGTAGAGCTCAGAAAGGGGAGAGGAGAGAGCATGACAAATGAGGGAAATATTCACAGGAGAGATACCAGTTTAGCAATTAAATTTGACATCGACTCAGACAAAGCTGCTTTACGGAACAGAATAAAATTCCTGGGAAGATTTGTGCACGTATGAATAAAAGACACTTCATTTTTTTTTTTTCCTGGACAGTGGAAAGTGAAAGCAGGAGGGAGGGACAAGGAAGGGAGAAGGACTAGGGCAAGGACAGGGATCTACAGGTCATGCGCTGGTGCAGAGGCTAAGGCAGGCGGGCAGTCATAGCTTCAGCTCTGTCCCCCCGTGATTAAGGGCTCAGCAGTGCCCCCTGAAAAGGAGAGCTTGGCCACCCTGCACTGCACTGCACTGGGGATTCAAGGGTGAATAGGAAGGAGGCGAACAGGGAGGCAGTGACTGTGCTGAGCACCAGTACCTACCAGCTGCTAGGAGCAGAGACGAGGGAGCATGAGGGACACTTTGCAAGTTTGGGTGGCACTGTCATACACATTTGGAAGCAGATGATTTATCAGTGGGACAGAAAAGGAGGAGGGCTGGCAGGCTCGCAGCATAGAGAGACAGCAAGTCTCTGCCCGGAGACACCTGAGGAGTGCTGTGGATGTCAGGGCCCTGGGCCTCCCACGAGGACGCGTGATGGCCCCTTTGCTCCTGGATTCATTTGTCATTCATTTGTTGAGAGGGAGGACAGAGAAGTTGCCTGCTGCCCTACACACTCAGCCCTTTGGCTTCACAGCCAGGACAGGCTTGGACTGCTCTGGGGGGAGCCCAAACTGCCCTGTAAGGATGTGGGGTGAGGAGTGCCTGGGAGACCCGAGGACAAAAGCTGCTCCCTGGCATGTGAGCGGAGGGAGCAGAGAGAGAGCGGGGCTTCCTCTGACTGAGGGAACGCTGCCGGAAGCCGTGTTTAAAGCTCTGGCTTCCTTTCAGGTTAGAGGGTTTCCTGATGGAACAGCCCACTGGAGGGTGAAGCTGGATGTCTTGCTAACACAGAACTCTGCTTGGCTAACATTTGTGGGGGGGGGACAGCCCCTGAGAGGGAGTATGTGTGGGAGCCTGTCTTGAGTGGTGTGATGTGATGTGTGCACAAGTGAGCGCTCGTGCTGAGCAAGCGAAGGTGCATCAAGACGTGCATTTCATCTTCCCAACAACCCCACGAGGTTGGCTCTATTGTGATCCCAGTTTGCAGATGGGAAAAGTGAGACCTTGAGGTCTTCAATAGCTCGAGGCTGGTAGCTGACAAAGGGGGGTGCCAGGATTTGAACCCTTGCCGTGGGACTCAGGTGTGTTGGTAACCACACCTCTATACTGTCTGTGGAGGGGCAAGTTAGGAAGAGGGCAGGAATGCCAGACTAACCAAGGGGAATGAAGCAGGCAGCCTGCTCTTGGGAGCTCCTGGTGGGATGAGGGAGACTCGGGGAAACAAAGGAGCACACCCCAGGGGTGAACGCAACGATGGAGGGAGACAAGTCGGGGACCACAAAAGCCCCAACAAGAGGGAGAAGGGTTCACAGAGTAAAGGCCACCTGGACTGAAGGGCACATACACAACTCCCAGGCTGGTGAGCAGGAAGCACCAAGAAAAAGGACAGTGCCCAGGTACCGAGAAGGAAGAAGCCAAAGATCCTTTAGAAAGAAAGCCGGCTGCCTGGTTCCTGTGCTGACCTCATGAAACCGGGAAAAAAGCCCAAATGAAAGAAGTAGAAATTGCTCACTTGGTCAGTGGCAGGGAAAAAAGATTAAGTGTCCACAGAGCAGTTGGAGTCCCCTGCATCAGGGATTCCTGCCCTTCCTTTCCAAGCTGAAGGACCCCTCAGCCCAGCTAGGTGGCTCTGACCCTCCCCTCTTCTGCTATCCTCCAGAGAATGAAGGGAGCAGAGGCCAGAGACTTGACCAGACTTGCATCCAGACCTCAGCTCGGCTTGACATTGCTTGACCTTGGTCAAGTTGCCCCTTGCTTTCTCTGGCTGGAAATCAAAGAGTCTCCACCTGCCTGGGCACAGTGAAGGTGCTCCTTTGAAGAGAGCCACCAAGAGGACCAAGGGACTGAAGGAGACCCAGTCACAGACCAAAGGGGGAGCAGGGTCCTAGGGAGATGTTAATTGACTTACAATGGGGAATAGGGAGCCCTTGGCATTTCAGGGGCAGGACCAGAGTGGAGGGAATCTGTAACCCAGCCTCACCAGGCCGCAAGGGGACCCTCTGGCTTCTGGCAGATTGAGCCATACTCCTGTCTCGAGCGCTCAGCTCCAGACTGGAGGAGAAGTGATTTGGGGAGTTGAAGGCACAAGGCCCTCCCAGGCCCTTGGTGAACAGGGACTGTGTCTGCTACGGGGGTGGGAAAGACTTATTTCTGAACCCATCAGCTGACTCCAGCTTCAGAGCTTCCACCAGCTTCCATTTTTGCTTTTTGAGATGACCCCCCTCCCCTAGTCACCTTGCACTTTACCAGGCACAGGAGTTGTACAGCAGCCTGAAAATGCTGATGGCTTAACTGGTTTAATTTTTTTTCCCTCAGCAGCCCTGAGGGGTTTTAACTCTTTCCTCCTGCTTTTGGAGTTGAATGTTTAAACTCTCACTGGGAGACTCATAAATATTCGGAGTCACTCTCTCCCTCTCTGTTTGATTAGGAAATGAGCCTTTAACTCAATGTAATCCCCAAGCCATTAACAAAAAAGCCCTCAACAGCTCCACTATTAGAATTTCACTCTTAACCCGCTGAGGATTGAATTAGATTAACATAACTACCCACAATCTGAGTTTATTTTCTGTGCCAGATAGAAATGTGTTTTCAAGAAAGGCGAGAAGGGGGAGGGAGAGCAGGAGGGAGAGAAAGGGAGGGAGGATAATGAAATGTAAAAATAGAGATAAGAGAAAGATGGACAGATACACTGTAGAAGAGAAGTGACAGGGAAAGTGTTGTGTGTGGTCTTTGGTTTAAAACTCCTGCCAGTTGCCATTTTTAATTTATGGGGTATTTGGAGAGACCTCAACTACAAATGGTTTGAATTAGGGGGGCACTTTCCAGGTATCTGCGATTCCAATTCCTTCTTCCTGGAGATTGATGGTCCTGCACCTGAGCCTGCTGTCTTCCAAAGCACCTGCTCATTGGCCCCTGTGGCCCCAATTTGGGAGGAGGTCAGGACTGGATTTTCTATGTGCTCCAGGGAGGGGGAGGACACATAAAACCACAGTGCCTGCGCACAGCCCAACTGCTGGTTTACATTCAGAGGAACAAACAATGACATGGATGGAATGGGTTAGACTTTGCAGACATGAAGTCACAGACAGCCCCATGACCAATTGCATTTAAGAAATCAGTTTGGGAAAAAAATGAATTTGATGGGAGCTCGAACCACATGAAATTAATCGTTATTGAAGCAGAAACTAAGTAATCAGAGTCTGCCTTATGCAAATGTACTGAAGTTTCCCCCAACTGCTTCTCTAGTAGTTAGCCCAATGGGGACAAACCACATCCTGAACTTGAGAATGAAAGCCAGGCCCCTGTCTCACACTGCTTAACAAGCCCCCACCCCACCTAAAAGTCTCCAACAAGTAGCCTAAGGAAAGGGTAGTTCTGACTTAAATGTTCCAACAAATACTCCTTTCTCTCTCTCTCTCTCTCTCTCTCTCCCCCCCCCATTATGGCTAATGAGAACACAGAACTTGTTCAGGAATGCAGGACTCTCTCCCACTGCATTTAATCATGAGTGTGGGCCAAGCAGGCTCCACTGGGCATGTGCATGTTAGGGAGGGGAGGGAAGGATTTGCTCTTGTACTAAAAGGTTAAAAAAAAATGTCACACTTTCTCTCAGAAGCCGTGAGACCTGAAAGTCCTAGAAGTTCAGCTTTGCCAACAGCGGACTGCTCTGATTTCGGAATGCAATGTCTCAATCACTTGATTCACTTGAGCTTTAATTAACAATAACCCACCAAATCCCACTTCAGCTTTTTTTTAGCAGGATGTGTTTATCAAAACAGAGTCTCTTGAAATGAGAAAAATAAAATAACGCTACATGTGTATTTTTTAACTCCTGGCTGTTGTTAGTTGTTTTTTTTTTTAATTTTTTTAAAATTTCTTGTGTTCCGTAGACTTTACCTTCCAGACACTAGGTCGTACATGGTGACTTTTACTCCTGTCTACACCAAACTCCTTACCCTGAATTTCTCCACAGATGAATGTGGTCTTATTGCTGACCATGGAAAGTTTACCTTCTAATGTCTTACTTCTTCCCAAGACCCCCTCCAAAATAATGAATGAATGGATTTAAGCCTTAATAGCCCTAAGTAGAATGCAAATAAAAATAAAGAACCAAGCAAAGTTAAGATTTCATAAAAGCCAGAATAAAAATGAGATCAAATAGCCTCTCTAAACATATATGTATATATCCATATTACTTAACTTCCATCACTAAAACTATTTTGCTTATAATAAAAAACAATACAGACATCTTTGTTGATTGCATTTACATGGTTGCAAAAAATCGTTTCTTTGTTAGGATATTGTTTTCCCAAACAAATCAAGAAGTAGTGCTCATACCACGCTATGTGTTAACCATTGTATAAGTAAGATAACCCCATGGTAAAATGAACGAGGTACATGGAAAGAGTTGTGAATAGTATACATTAAGCATCATAATATATATATATTTTTCCAAAACGTAGGTCTACTATTCCTTTGTAAATACTATAGAACAGGTGCAAGATTTTGGATAAATATTCTCCATTATCTGGAAACTAAAGTCCCAAATGTTCCACAGGAAGCTTGTGGCAAGTAAGCCCTCTGGGCACAAGACAGTGGCTGGGGAGAGCTATCTCCAGAGCCAGTGATGGGCATACAGAGCCTGCACACTGTTTGAATTGTCTGAAACAAGCACAGCTTTGACAAGAACCAGGATATTAAGTTTCTCTCTTCGCGAAGGATACAGAGCCCCACACTCAACAGCCGCGAAGGATACAGAGCCCTGCACTCAACAGCCCTCCATACCTGGCTTCATCCTCCCTGAGTCTCTTCCTCCCTCACCCAAGGACCTCACTCAGGATTAGGAAAACACACCAAGTGGCAGCCCATAGGGCAAGACAAATCACAACTCCAAGCAAACTCGCTCTGGGAGGGAGGCAAAGTCATTTTCTTTGAGATGCTAAAGAAAACTGGCACCGGACCATAGTGACTCTTCCTGAACCTGGAAGCTCCCAGGGTGAGCCCAGGTCTTCCAGGGACCCTCCATGGCTACCTGTCCTGTGGGAACTGGGTCTTCCCCTCTGTAACCTTCCCCAGCTCCAAACTGCCAAAGCTGCCAGCAAATAAAAGTTTTCACAGCTGGGAGACGCAAGCACCCCGCTGAGCTGCATGTAAACTTTCCCTTGCCCTTTTGATGTACTTACTTTCACTCAGTGAAAACAAATAAAAATAAAAGGGAACCTACGGATTCTAAATGAGTTTGTGTCCACGTCCCACCCAGCCATTCCGAGACCCTCTGACCTTCCCGAGACAGGCTGAGAAAGACAATATTTTCCTCTGGGCTGGCCATGCAGGGATGCTTTAGAGTGCGGAAAACCAGGATGAAAGAACACACATGAGATATTTTTATCCATTGAGAGAGAGGGGGAGAGAGAAAGAGAGGGAGGGAGGGAGGAAGAGATCGAGAAGGTGTGGGAGAAAGGTCAGAAAGGTACAGGGCAGAGTCTGGGGAGGAGAGAGGGGAGAGCTGGTTACTCACATGCTTGGGCTGTGGAGGAGGACGGGCAGGTGCGGAATGGTCTACCCCTCAGGTGTTTCCAGTTGCTGATAACTGCTCCGCTCCTCCAGCACCAGCTGACAGTCCCCTGTCTGTGTCTCTTTGTGACTAAGGACACAGTACTCCCAAACTATAAATAGATCCCGACTCCGTGATTGATATAACAGGCAGCTGACAAAAAAAAAAAAATACCCACAACCATAACCAGGTCTTAAACAACACAGCAAGCTCTAGACTTTCAAGTTCACCGAGCCCCATGCAGACTCCACAGCCGCCGATGGCCACGAGAAAGAGAGGAAGAAAAATATATAATAAAGGGGAGGAGGAACTGGGGGGAGGGCAAGAAAAGTGGGTGTGCGTGAAAGACAATGACTTCTGTGGCCGTGCCGGGGTCACGGACAGCTGGTGATTGATGGTCAGCAGGGAGTGAGAGGGCGGAGCCGGGGCAAGAGGTCTTGACCTCCAGAAGGAGAGCACCCCCCCCCCCCATCCTGAGCCCGTAGCCTGTCAGGGCTGGAGTCAAAGTCCTGACTTGGGAGCATTCGTCAGCTCAAGTGCTTTCCACGAAAGTTTCCATTCCTCCTGCCAAATCAGGAGGCAGAGGGAGCACAGCCTTCCTGGCTCAGGAGCCAGGCAGGCTTCTTGGGGGCATGCAGAGGCTCCTGGGGGGTTAGGGAGACCGTGCAGGTGCTGGGGAGGCTGGGCCATTGAGAAGGCCAGGAGATGGCATTCCCAACGGAAGAACTGCCCAAAGTTGAGTTGCAGGTGTCTGTGTTTTTTTCCAGAAAGATATCCTTAGGCAATCAAGTCATCTGAAAAGTTTTCTTTTTGACAAAATGAGCCCCTTTCCTTAGGAAACTGAAGGGTCTCTAAGAAACATTACCTGCTCCAGTTTCTTCAAAGTTGGGCCACATCCCTGGGATAAGCCAGGGTAGCTCTGAGAGCTGGGCCAAGAGGCAAAGTTTCCAGAAGACAGAAGAATCATGACACAAGTCCAACAATTAACCAGGTGATCACAAATTACCCTGGGGACTCCTGTCTGCCTCTGGAGATCCACCTCCTTTGATCCCACTGAGTCATCAGCCTTGGTTTTCTGGGTTACTTGCACATGCTAATTTTGACAGAATGTCCCCTTCAAGCACAATCATGAGACCAGCCTCTCACTATGCAGTTAGGAATGGGCACTCTCTAATCCTTAAAACTTCCTGATTCCCAATTTTTTAAAAATGAAATTAAACCTCTTCATGTTAGATCTAATCCCTTGCTTTCCAGGTTAACAGGAACTATGAGGATGGAATAGATCCTAAACTATTGAAGTTAAAAGCCTTCTAATACTTAGAACCCGAAATTATTTCCACCAGTAGCCTACCATGATAATATATGCTCCAAGGGGTTAAGACCACGTGTTTATCTGATTCACCACTGCATCTGGTGCCACCACAATACCTGACACATACTAAGACTATGGATTGATTGACTGATTGAATAAATGAGTGACTGAATGAATGATACTAAGACACTACCATTTGAGTCACTCCTTTGGACCAAGACACTTTCCTGAAATGTCTGTATTATGAGAGTGCCCTTAGGAAGCTCAAGAACTGGGAGTAGAACTTCAGGCAGACAAAGTCTGACTAGCCAGATCTTAACCCATAGTTTTGTCTGAGAACCACTGTGGTTCTGGGTACCCAGTCAGCATGGACAGTGGTTGGCCACCCACCGCTCTCCTCCAATCAGGCCTGCCCACTCACAGGGTTTCTGCAAGCTGGTTGCAGGGAAGGCAGATAACTCTGCAGAGACAGGACTCTAGAGAGTCCATTCTGGTGACTAAGTTTACAGCCACTTGAATGCACATTCACCACCAGGCTCCCTCCCAGGGGAAAGCCTTTCTCTTCTCATGGAGACCAAAGACTTCCCTTTGTGATTTGCTTGCTTCTCAACTTGCCCAGCTGTGTCTATTTGGATTCTCACTGAGCCATCACTAATCTCAGCCAGAAGGCACGGTACCTCTCTGAGGGCTTCCACAGCCACCAGCTCCATGCCCTGTCTAGAGCAAGGGCTCCATGCCTGGGCTGAGCCCAGCCAGTCCTCCTCAAGGCATCCTCTTTTAGGAAGTCCTTGGTTTTGGTTTTATCTCTCTGTCCACTTCAGAGTCATCCCACAATCTCAGGCTCAACTCTCTGGACTGAGCCAAACTTCAGTGTCCACCCACTCAAGGCTGCCCCAGTGAAGGGTCTACTGGGGACAGCTTATAATAAATAATAAGCAGAATCTCTCTACTCACACAGGACTCTGTTGAAAGGCAGGCTGTCATCAGGAGACCACAGGCCTTTGCTTTCAGGAGGCTCTTAATGGCTTCACTTTCTCATCATAGAATCTCTCCCCTTCCATTTGGAGCAGATGCACAGATTGACAGTCCCTGAGCCTATCTGAGTTGGTGGTTAAGGCACAGATTCTGGACTCGGACATCTACTTATTGGGAAACTGATGAAATCCCTTAACTTATCTGTGCTTTAATTTTCTCATGTGCAAAGTAGAATTCTAAGTGTCTACCTCCTAACACTGTCACAAGGACATAATGACTTAACACAAAGGAATGCTTAGAGTAGTGCCCAGCACACCAAATGTCCTCTGTAACACTCTGGGTGTCATTATTAGCCTCACGTGCTAATAATGGACCTCTGGAGTTGGTCCTGCCCACCTTAGCCATGTCACTCAAGCTTGCTCTAGTTCTTCCCTAAAAGCTAGAGGTTGCACCTACAGGGCTCTACCCAATGCCCAGACATGTTGTGGCCTGCGGAGCCTGGCCACAGGTCAGGAAGAAAAAACTGTGGGGACTTGTGGAGTTTTAGAGTGGGAGCCCAAAAGCAGATGGATAAAAGAACAAGAAGGGCCAGAAGATCCCGCACCGTTCTCCTGCCTGGGCCTACCACCCAAGAGCCAGGTTCATAATACACTCATCCAGCCTTCCACTGCCACACCCCTTTTCCCCAGAGATGCTCCGCCCACCTTGAGCACACCGTAAGGACACTTTATGGTGTCCCAGAACAGTTGAATACTCTCCCCTGAGCCGGCCATTAGCAGTTGACCAGAACATGGCTTTTTACAAAAGCAACCCAAACTATCACTGCAACCCCGATTACTTAATCTATTCCTCCATAAAATTATGCACTCTACTGCCTCCTTCAAAGGTGATTCTGACTCCTCCAGGATTTCTTGAGTTTTCCCTCTTAAATCTCTTTTGAGTGTCGAATATTTATTTTTTTCTTAACAGTGTACAATTCACATGTCATAAAATTCATCATGTATTTAATTTTTCATTAACTCATAATAATCATACATATTCATTTGATACCTATTCATCAACTCAGGTACCTATTCCATCATCTCAGACATTCATTGTTTCTTTGTGATAAGACCACTCAGAATTCTGTCCCCTGCCTATTTTGAAATACGTACACTCTACAGTTGTGCTTCCCAACCCCCAGGCCGAGGACCAGTACCAGTCTGTGGCCTGTTAGGATCCCAGCTGCACAGCAGGTGAATGGTGGGCAAGCGAGCAGAGTTTCATCTGCATTTACAGCGGCTCCCCACCGCTCCCATCACTGCCTGAGCTCCGCCCCCTGTCAGATCAGGGGGCGGCACTACTGTAAACTGCGCGTACGAGGGATCTCAGCTGTGTGCTTCACTGCGCATGCGAGGGATCTCGGCTGTGTGCTCCTTATAAGACTCTAATTCCCACTGCCCCCATCTGTGGAAAAATTGTCTTCTGTGAAACTGGTGCCAAAAATGTTGGGGACTGCCGCCATGCAACAGTTACATATTCCGTAATCATCCTTCTGTGCACTAGCCCCCCCAGCCGTTGGTAACCACTACACTACTCTGTACTTCTGTGAGATCAATTTGTTAAGATTCTGCACATGAGAAAAGTCACCATTTTCAAGTACACAAGTGAGTGACATTGAGTACAGTCACAGTGTTGCATGACTGTCTGCGACCGCTATCTAGTTCCAGAACACTTTCATCATGCCCACAGAGACATATAAGTCTGCAGCGCTGCCATAACAAAACAAATACTACAGACAGGGTGGCTTAAACACAAGAAATTTGTTATCTGTTTGACTTAGGAATTGTGGAACCTCCAGCCTCTGCAACCACTAATCTGCCTTCTAAATCTATGGATTTGCTGATTCTGAACATTTCATAGCAACAGAACATACAGCCAGTGGCCCCTCCTAAACTTTTAACCCAGTGTGTCTATTCTGTAGAAAGGGGCTGACCACTTGGCAGCACATTTTTTTTTTTTTTTTTTTTTGGGGGCCGGGGTTGGGTTTGAACCCGCCACCTCTGATATATGGGGCTGGCACCCTACTCACTGAGCCACAGGCATCACCCTTGGCAGCACTTTTTATTGTGTGTGGTTTGCCTGGCCCTCTGCCCCCCTCCACCCCTGTTCCTTACCTCTGTGTCTGTGGGGGAGCCTCCCGGCTTGGAATTCAGGGACTGTTTGTGCACACCTGCTGGGTACTAGCTGCTTCACATGGGTCACCTTGTCACAGTCTCACCACATACCCACAGGAAGGATCATTATTCCCCTGGGTTAGTTTGTCGGGGTGGTTTAAAATAACGGAAATATAGGCTTGGTGCCTGTAGCTCAAGTGGCTAGGACGCCAGCCACATACACTGGAGCTGGCAGGTTTGAATCCAGCCTGGGCCCTCTAAACAATAATGATAACAATTATAGCCAAAAAAAAAAAAAAAAAAAAAAAGCTGGGGATTGTGGTGGGTGCCTGTAGTCCCAGATACTTGGGAGGCTGAGGCAAAAGAGAATCACTGGATGTTGCTGTGAGCTGTGATGCCATAGCACTCTACCAGGGTGACAGCTTGAGACTCTGTTTCAAAAAAACAAAAAATAACAGAAATATATTGGCTCCCTGTTCTAGAAGCTAGCAGTTCAGGGTCAAGATGTCAGCAGGGCTGTCAGAGAGAACCTGTCCCAGGCCTCTCTCTTGCTTGTGAGGTTTCCTGGAAGTTTCTGGCATTCCTGGAGTGTAGAAGCATCACCCCATCATCTCTGCCCTAAGATGCACACGGCATTTTCCCTATGTGCCTGTCTCTGTGTCTAAGTTTCCGCTTTTTATGAGCACATGAGTCATTAAATTAAGCCCCACACTAATGACTTTATCTTGGCTTGATAAAGACTGAGAAGACTCTATTTGCAAATAAGGTGACAGTCACAGGTACTGGGGCTTAGGGCTTCCGCATCATCTTGGGAGACACAGTTCAAACCCTAAGATCCCCTTCCACAGAGGGAGCAATTGAAAGCTCAGGACTCTTGCACCTGGTCTGGGACAGAGCTGAGAGTGCGTCACCACACAGAAAAGACACAGGCAGACGGAGGTGGCCCTTGACAGGTTCTTACACTGGCTCGGCACCTCTGGACTCCATTTAGCTTGCTCCAGTGTCATTAGTCCCACAACATCAAGGTGACTTTACATTGTTTACAAGGGCCACTGAAGGTACAGCCATCCCCTCCCCCACTGTCTTATCAATTCATTACCTTTCAGAGTTCCCTAACACAGACTGCCAACAAGGAGGGGTGGGCAGGGACCTGCAGCCCAGGAAGGGCCCGCATTCACTTTATCTGGAAAGAAAAATCTATCTGCTTGAGGATAGACCTAAATACAACACATTGGTGTGGGTAGGCCATTAATCATCCCTCGCTGGGACACAGGAGACTGGGGAGCAGCTGTCGTGGGCACGCTGGCTTTAAACCCAAGGACGAAAATGAGCTGGAGAGGCTGCTGGGCTCAGCCTTTGCAGAGGCCATTCCGCAGGCATGGTGGGTGCGGGTGACATGGTTCAACCCTGGTGAAATCCTGCATGGGAGGAAGAGGCAGGAAGGACAGTCTGAACCATCCAAAGGATGGCCCTGGAAGGTCAGGGCCCTGGACGGTGCTCCCACTGAAGAAAAGACCCACTCCCCAGTGGAAGCAGATGGCCTTTCCACTAGGATCTCACCAGGCCCAGCAGTTGCCACATGCCTATAATCCCTTGGGAGAGGTGGGGATACTGTATTCTTCCTGAAGGAAGGGGAGGTGCCAATGATAGGAGACCTAAGTCAACATATCAAGGACCCAGGCCCATAGTCCCTATCCCCATTTTCTCCATTTTCTCACCCCAATAGACTTGCCCTGCTGTCTAGCCAGCTTGCCTGGTGTCCCACGAACAAGCTGTCCTTACTGGGTGCAATCCTGTCACCACTGCCTTCTCTCTCTCTTAATTTCTATTCATTCTTTGTGGTCCAGTTCAAGTGAGACATCCTGCCTGTCCACTCCCTGCCCACAGGGATCTTGAGTATGAATCTCAACCACCCCCACTTTCAATATGTATCTCATCTTCTCATATGTATTTGTCTCAGGCTACAAAAAAAGTAGTAATGATGGAAGTGACTGTTCTCATTCCCTGAGCACACCCCTATTGTGTGCAAAGGTCTGTGCAAAGCTCCTGATCTATAGTGCCCCATTTTATACTTAAAATGACCCTAATAGGCAGGGGTTACTTTCCCTGTTCATCGTCTTGGAAACTGACAGTCAGAGTGGTCAGGTGACTTGCCCAAGGTCACACAGTGGGTAAGTGGTAGAGTCAGGATTTGAACCCACCTCTGCCTGTCTTGAAAGTCTGTGCTTTAGCTCTTCTGCTATGACCCCACACCCACCCAATTGAGGGCCACATAATGGCACTTCCTTGTGGTGTTACTGAACTAAAGGAATAGGATTTCCACCAAGAAAACAGCTGGAAAGTCTTCCCTCTGCATATGCACACAATGGGCTCATGCTGACTGGGTGCAGTCTGTAGGCTGTTTCCAGAGCTCAGGGCATATCTGCTGTGGATTTGTGTCTCTGCCTCTGGCTGAGCTAGAGAAGGACCTCAGAACCCAATGACTTATGGGAGATGCCCCTGTGGATGGATGGAACCTATAGGGAATAGTTAGATCTCCTGGTTGTTCTTTTAGGATGGCAAAGAAAGGCAAGGAGCAGGAAAAAGAGAAGGACTAATGGTTTAGGAAAAGTCCCAGAGTTGGATGTGGCCAGAGCTCATGCTGGCCCGGACACTGGCATCTCCTTCCAGGCCTGGCATCTTGTTTTCTTATAAATTAGGGATGCCTGATCTCAAACCTGCTCTATACAATGGGAAGATTAAAGATACTTGTACAATCCTGGCCAGGAATGAACAAGCTATTTATTATTATATTTTTTTCCAGGTTATTATTCACATACTTTGGTCAAAAGAAACAGAAACTGACTATAGATAACTTAAGCAGAAATAGATTTATTGAAATGAGATCAAGTAACTCACAAAAACCAAAGGAAAGAAGAGGAAACTAGGATGTTCAGGTACAAAATAGAGTGTGACTAACCATAGGCTTAGTGTAGTATGGTAGGTCTCTAGAACCTATTCATCTTGCATAACCGAAGCTTTATACCTATTGAAACAGCAACTCCTCATTTCTCCCTCCAGCCCCTGACAACTACCATTCCACTTCCTATTTCTTTTTTCTTTTTTTTTTTTAAGATTGATATGGTTGGATTGCTTTTTTTTCTTAATTTTATTAAATCATAATTGTCTACATTAGTACAATCATGGGGCACAATGTGCTGACTTCATATACAATCTGAAATATTTTCATTGAACTGTTAAACATAACCTTCATGGCATTTTCTTAATCACTATATGAAGACATTGGTATTCCGCATTTAGTAAGTTTCATCACTACCCTTCTAAGATGCACTGTAGGTGTGATCCTACCAATTACCCTCCCTCCACCCATCCTCCCCTCTCCCCTCCCCCCTTGCCCTTTTCCCCATATTCTTGTGCTATAATTGGGTTTTAGCCTTCATATGAAAGCTATAAATTAGCTTCATATTAGGGCTGAGTACATTGGATACTTTTTCTTCCATTCTTGAGATACTTTGCTAAGAAGAATATG
>CAUYON010007574.1:0-16967 GCA_963573935.1 Arctocebus calabarensis
GACTTTTTTTTTTTTGAGACAGAGCCTCAAACTGTCACCCTCATAGAGTGCTGTGGCATCACAGCTCACAGCAACCTCCAATTCCTGGGCTCAAGCGAGTCTCTTGCCTCCGCCTCCCAAGTAGCTGGGACCACAGGTGCCCGCCACAACCCCTGGCCATTTTTTGGTTGCAGCTGTCGTTGTTTTGGCAGGCCCGGCTGGATTCGAACCCGCCAGCTCAGGTTTACGTGGCTGGCGCCTTAGCCCGCTGAGCCACAGGCGCTGAGCCATTATTAGGACAACTTAAGAACAACTTAGGCGTTGTATAATAGGCACCAGTTAAACAAATTACAGAACAGTCAAGCAACAGAATCTGGGCGGCCACCACAAACAACATGGAAGGATATGGAAAATGTGTTTGCAGTGTACTGTGATGTGAGAAAAAAAGAGGCTTCCGCTGGGTGCGGTGGCTCACGCCTGTAATCCCAGCATTTAGGAGGCTGAGTCAGGTGGATTGCCTGAGCTCATGGGTTCAAGACCAGCCTGAGCCAGAGTGAGACTCTGTCTCTAAAAACTGGCCAGGAATTGTGGCGGGCACCTGTAGTTCCAGCTACTTGGGAAGCTGAGGCAAGAGAACTGCTTGAGCTTGGGCTGCTGAGCCCAAGATTTTGAGGCTGTTGTGAGCTATGACACCATGACACTCTACCGAGGGTGACAAAGTGAATCCATGTCTCAATAAATAAATAAATAAATAAATAAATAAAGGCTTCCAAATAATAGAAATAATTGAACCCTACTTTCATAAAAATTCATGCATTTATATTTATGTCATAAAAGCATGGGAGTATAGGGCGGCGCCTGTGGCTCAAAGGAGTAGGGCACTGGACCCACACATATATTGGAGGTGGTGAGTTCAAACTCAGCCCTGGCCAAAAACTGCAAAAAAAAAAAGGATGGGAGTATAGACACCAGAATATCAGCTGTGGCCCTCATGGAGGTGGGGGTAGGGTTTTTTTTCCTCTATTGCATAATATTTAGGGAGAGCCTTTTGAGTTCTCTACTGGTTCTGTGTGGTCCATAAGTGGGACTTTTTTCCTTGGATTAGAATTTCACAGGTTAATTTGTTTTGGTGAGGGGTGAAGAAGGGTTTATTTTCTTTATTCATTAATTTTTCTTGGATTCATTCATTCCTTGTACACTTTTTAAATTATAGTAAAATAAGCATAACATTGGCTCAGCACCTATGGCTCAATGGGCTAAGGTGCCAGCCACATACACCTGAGCTGGCGGGTTCGAATCCAGCAGCCCGGGCCCCCCAAACAACAATGATGGCTACAACCAAAAAATGGCCAGGCGTTGTGTCAGGCACCTGTAGTCCCAGCTACTTGGGAGGCGGAGGCAGGAGACTCGCTTGAGCTCAGGAATTGGAGGTTGCTGTGAGCTGCGTTGAACAGCACTCTATCCAGGGTGACAGCTTGAGGTTCTGTCTCAAAAAAAAAAATAATAATAAAATAAGCATAACATAGAATTGACGGACCGGGCGCAGAGGCTCATGCCTATAATCCTTGCACACTGGGAGGCCAAGGCGGGTGGATTGCCTGAGCTCGCAGGTTCGAGACCAGCCTGAGCCAGAGTGAGACCCTGTCTCTGAAAATTAGCCAGGCGTTTGTGGCAGGCACCGGTAGTTTCAGCTACTCGGGAGGCTGAGGCAAGAGAATTGCTTGAGCCCAAGAGTTTGAGGTTGCTGTGAGCTGTGACATCACAGCACTCTACTGGGGAGGACAAAGTAAGACTCTGTCTCAAAAAAAAATACACAAACCCCCTCCAATCCCACTGAAACTCTGTATTCATTAATAACTGCTCACTTCCCACCCCACCCCAACCCCATCCCCAGCAACTCCCTTTCTATTACCTTTCTCTATGGACTTGCTCATTCTATGTACTTCATATAAATAAAATTAAACATTGTTCTTTTGTGTCTGGCTTATTTCACTTAGCATCATGTTTGGAAGTGTAAGTTTTTTTTAAGAACAATTTTTGAGGGAAAAATGCAATTATCAAGCTCTAGGAACTGCAGGCCTCTTTGGAAAGATTCCCATGGCCCCTCTGGGGCCTGGTGCAAGGGTCTTTCCCAGGGTCAATGAGGGAGGCTGGGGGTACAACCAACTAGTGGGCAACAACGTGGAGCTACACATCCCAATCCGTGCAGCCCCTCATCCCCTGACCAGGCAAGAGGGGGAAGAGCCATGCTAGGGGGCCCCATCATCTAACTGCTGGGCTGCAGCAGACTCCCAGGCCCCCACCTCAGCTCCTGGGTGCTGGCGGCCGGCTTTCTGATCTTCTAGGGTGCTTGCAAACACCCAAAGACCCTTTCAGGAACAGGCTCCTGACCCCCCAGTGGCTGTGACAAGTGGAATTCCACTCTGCACTGGAAACAATCCCCAGGGCATTGTGTTTCTGAACCCAGAGATGAAGCTGCCTGCTGAATAGTGAACATTCTCTAAATTATTAAAGAGCCGAAAGAGCGGCTGTCACGCTGGGGTCACCAGAGCGAGTCCCCAGAGCTGCAGTTTCACGTTCTCAGTGAGGCCTGAAGACCAGGCACCGGGTCAGCTGCTCTGTGATGTTGCTCGAGGCCAAAGGCCTGCCTGGGCAGGAGTGGGGCACTGTTAAGACCTTCCTGCTCCCTGGGAGTGAGACTTGCTGCAGGGAGCAAGGTCTGCACTTTGGTGAGAAGCCAGGCTGCCTGTCACCTTTGACTTTCAGTGACAGGGCAGAGCTGGCCTGGGCTCTAGTCCTATCCTGTGAACTTCATCAAGGTATTTATACTCTCTGGGCATGTGTTTCCCCATCTGTAAAATGGGGAATTTTATTTATTTTTTTTAAGACAGAGTCCCACTGTCACCCTGGGTAGAGTGCTGTGGCATCATCATAGTTCACAGTAACTGCAAACTCTTGGGCTCAAGTGATCCACTTGCCTCAGTCTCCAGAGTAGCTGGGACCACAGGCAACTGCCACACACTGGCTAATTTTTCTATTTTTAGTAGAGATGGGGTCTCACGCTTGCTCAGGCTGGTGTCACACTCCTGAGCTCAGGCGATCCACCTGCCTCGGCCTCCCAGAGGGCTAGAATTACAGGCATGAGCCACCATGCCCGGCCCAGTGAAACAGGGGTTAATAAAGTGGCAAAGTTCAGGGAGCACGACCCCTGTCTTCCTCAAAGTGACCCGAGCCCTGATCCAGACTCGCAGCATCCTCGGGGCTCTGGAAGGAGGGTATAGGGCCTAGAGGGCTGGTGTAGCACCCAGGAAGCACTCATCTGGGGCTGGGGATTGCCGCATGACTCAGTCTGTCCATCCTCTGTCCACCAGCCCCTGCTTCCAGAGCTCCGCAAGGGCAGCAGATGGCCCTGCTCCTCCAGAAGATGCCCCTGTGCATACAGAGGACTGAATGGAGGACAGACCAACACGATTGCTGGAGGCTGGCCAAAGTGCGGGCTGTTGGATAATCTCAGGCAGTTTCTTTACCGGGGCTCAAAGAGGCCCTTGGGCTCAATGTTTCACAGAAGGAACGTCTGACAGAAGGTTGTAGAAGGAGCTGCACATTTTCCAGCTGACAGATCTGCTGACTGGGATGGAATGAGGCTCCCTCCCCAAGGGCATTCTGCCCCGTAAGTTCTAATTATCAGAGCTAGACCCTGGCAGAGGAGCTGGAGTCAGGGGCCCTTCCCTCCTGGCCTGCCAGGGATTGCCAGAGGCTGAAGAGGAGCTTGTAGGATGAGAGTTCTGGGGGCCTATCTGGGCAGCAAAGCCAGTGTGGAGAGTGGCTCTCCTCCCAGAGTCTAGTGGCCTGAACCCTCTGCCACTTTATTTGCCACTCCATCTCTCCCCTATCAATGCCTGGGGAGAAACAAAATGAGGTTTTGGAAAAGCAGAGCCCAATGGGAGAGATGCCCAGGCCCCTCTTCAGAATGTGTCCAGAACTTGGTAGAGTGCCGTGGCGATACAGTTCACAGCAACCTCAAACTCTTGGGCTCAAGCAATTCTCTTGTCTCAGCCTCCCTGCTAGCTGGGACTACAGGCACCCGCCATAATATCCAGCTATTTTATTTTTATTTTTTAATTTTTTTGGTTTAGCAGGCCTGGTCTGGGTTCGAACCCACCAGCCCTGGAGCACGTGGCTGGCTCCTTAACCAATGAACTATGGTCGCTGAGCCCTTTTTTTAGAGACAGAATCTTCACGCAGGCTGAAGTTTAGTGGTGTGATTACAGCTCACTGTCACGCAGGTTGAAGATTAGTGGTGTGATTATAGCTCCCTGAAGCCTGCATCTCCTGGGCTCCAGCATCTTCACACCCCAGCCTCCCGAGTAGCTGGGAGGACAGGCCGTGTCACCATGCCAGCTGGGATCTACTTGTCTTTCCTTACAGTGATGTGTTTTTCCTCCTCCATTTAATAAATATGCCCCGGTATCTTAAGGCACCTGCATTCTGGTAGAATCCTGGATGTAGACAGGTAGAAGTCCAGGCTAGGCAGACATGTTATTTTGAGAGTTGGTAAATCCCAGAATCATCAGATACCCAACCCTTCTCCAAGACCCCCAGCTTTGCAGTGGTCCAAGGAGCAGTCCAGGGAGCGGTTAGACTTTCTTGTATCCCGTCTCTAGTACCTAAGGCGCCAGCTACATACACCTGAGCTGGCGGGTTCGAATCTAGCCCGGTCTCGCCAAACAACAATGATGGCTGCAACCAAAAAATAGCCGTGCGTTGTGGTGGGTGCCTGTAGTCCCAGCTACTTGGGAGGCGGAGGCAGGAGACTTGCTTGAGCCCAGGAGTTGGAGGTTGTTGTGAGCTGTGATGCCACGGCACAGTCTACCCAGGGTGACAGCTTGAGGCTCTGTCTCAAAAAAACAAACAAACAAAAAAAGCCTTCAATACATGGGAGCCATTTTTTTTTTTTTTTTGAGATAGAGTCTCACTTGGTCACCCTCAGTTGAGTACGTGGTGTCATAGCTCACAGCAACTTCTAACTCTTTGGTTTAAGTGATCCTCTTGCTTCAGCCTCCCAAGTAGCTGGGACTACAAGTGCCCACCACAACTTCAGACTATTTTTTAGAAATGGGATCTAGCTCTGGCTCAGGCTGGTCTCAAAATTGTGAGCTCAGGCAATCCACCGCCTCAGCCTCCCAAGTGTTAGGATTAGAGGCATGAGCCACCACACTCGGGCATGGGAGTCGTTTTTATTTATGGTATTTACTTATTCTTCTTCTTCTTTTTTTTTTTTCCGAGACATAGTCGAACTCTGTTGCCCTGGCTAGAATGCAGTGGCATCAACATAATTCACAGTAATCTCAAACTCTTGGGCTCAAGTGATCCTCTTGCCTCAGCCTCCCAAGTAGCTGGGACTACAGATGCCTACCATGACACCCAACTAGTTTTTCTATTTTTATTTTATTTTTTTATTTTTAATTTTTTTGTAGAGAGTCCCACTTTATCACCCTTGGTAGAGTGCCGTGGCATCACACAGCTCACAGTGACCTCCAACTCCTGGGCTTAGGCGGGGGATTCTCTTGCCTCAGCCTCCCGAGTAGCTGGGAGTACAGGCGCCCACCACAACGCCTGGCTATTTTTCTGTTTTGCAGTTCGGTGGAGGCCAAGTTTGAACCCGCCACCTTCGGTATATGGGGCCAGCGCCCTACTCGATGAGCCAACAGGCGCTGCCCTAGTTTTTCTAGTTTTAGTAGATAATAAAGACCTCTTGCTCAGGCTGGTCTCAAACTCCTATGGTCAGGCAATTCACCTGCCATGGCCTCCCAGGATTATAGGACCTGGCTTATTTACAACTTGTTGATGTTATCTTATGTATTTACTTGTTTGTTTAATAACTTTCTACCCCATTGGACTATAAATTCTGTGAGGGGGGTGGCGCCTGTGGCTCAAAGGAGTAAGGCACCAGCCCCATATGCCAGAGGTGGCGGGTTCAAACTCAGCCCCAGCCAAAAACCGCAAATAAATAAATAAATAAATTCCATGAGGGTAGGAACCATCCTGGCAAATATGCGTATTCATGGTGCCAAAAATATGTGTACACGTTTTAAGAAAGGAAATAACTGTATTAAAATTGCAATACTCAACTTGTTTGATTTCTGCAATTATAAGAAATATGATATACAAGATAACAAGCAAATGTTATCAATATTTATTGAGGTTAAATAGTTTTTTTCCTTGCCTAAAATGTGTATAATTTTTTTGGCCCCCTCTGTATTTGTTGAGTACCTAAAACAGGCAAGGAATTGTAGAGATCGTTTCAGGTTGGTTCTAGGAAGGTAAGGGGCCTCCTGAAAGTAGCTTCTGGGGTGACCACCACACGTAAGAGGAAGTCAGAGGAGATGAAGGACAAGATGAGCGAGTGACAAGGTGAGCTTGCACACTGCTGGGGTGGGGTGGGCAGGTTCCACTGTGCCAAGGGCACTTTTCCAGAGAAGGGACAGCAGAGTTAGCAGCCAACCCTCCCGGCAGCTGGGCATGGTGCTACCACCGAGGAAGGGATTCTGGGCCCACCTCCTGTGTCCTGCCCAGAGGGGAATGAGTCAACGTTCATTTCCCCTTACTGAGCCAAATCTCTGTGATGTCACAGGCCCTATCTGGGACATCCTTCTTCCCCAAGTTGCTTACACAAAGGCCCTCAGCACAGTAAACAGGTGAGGATGGGATTTCTCACAAACTTCCTTTCACTCTCCCCTTCCTCCACCCAGCACCCCTCCAGCAGGGACACCAACGCTCCCCCAAGCCCTTCCCTGCTCAGGATGGAGCCACAGAGAGAGGAAGGGGCTTTGCCAAGGTCCCACAGAGTTGGGGCAGGACCCAGGTCTTTGGACTTCTAGTTCTTTTCCCTTAGGGAAAAAGTCCATGACAGAGCCTCCCTTTTGGAGAAATGGACTATTGGTCAGCACAGGCTGGCTCCCTTGCTCTCTGGCTTCCAGACCCACTGTTTAGGGCTGTTAAATAACCTAGCCCTGCTACAGAAAGGCTGGGGACAAGATGCAGCAACGCCCTGGACCAGCCAGCAGCCTAGAGGGCACAAAATGCCATGACCCAGCTTGGACAAAGGCCAGGGCAGCTGCCTGAGACGCTCTGACCATCTTGGGGTGCTGCTCTTGTGGCCAGTGTCTCAGGTATCTGAGGAGAATATGACTTTTGGTTTTAAATCGTTGCCCCCTAGATCCTCCCTCCACCCATCTCCTGGGATGTTGTCTGCACCATCCTTGGGGTCTATAGTTACCTAAGGCCATCCAGCTCATCTTGGGCTTCCCATGGCCCCGTGTGGCTGAGAACAGGGGCCAGTTCACCATCTGGGAGCACAGAAGCCCAGCCGGCTTGGCTGGGAGGTCCCGCTCACCTGGGGACACAGGAAATGGAAGAGCTGCCACAAGGCCAGTCTCGTTGCCTCGCAATTGTCAAGAGACATTCCCATTTTACAGAGAGCAAAAGTGAAGCTGTCTGAAGCTGCCAAAATTATGAAGGAGAGAGGGGTACCAGAATGGACACAAAGGGCCCGAATCCATGCGTACCAAGTCCAGGCATACCTGGAGCTCCAGAACACGTGACAAGTAAAGGAGGGCAGCTGAGGTGAGAGGGTCACAGGCTCTTGAGGCAGAGGAGCCTGAGTCAGGGGAGAGGAAAGCAGACAGGGGAGGTCAGAGCCCACATGGTTGTGAGGCAGAGAGCAGGGCCAACATGGAGCTGTTCCCCAAACCCATATCCACTTCGGGGCACGAGAGAAGTGACAGGAACACTGAACTGAACAGAACTCATTCACTCTGAAAGCAGAGAAGATAAATGGATCCAGAAAATGTTTAGAGCAGTGTGCCACAAAGCTGGGCTTGTGATGAATCAAGGGTCACTGGGGCATGTCCCTGCCCTGCCCAAATGGCTTCTTCAGAGACAGAGCCCTGGGCTGATGTGGCAGAGGTTCTGGAACTCAGGAAAATCTAGTCCAGTCTGTCCTGGGATGGCCATTTTCCTCCTAGTTCAGGGCAGGGCTCTGCTCAGAGACAGGCAGGCAGGGCTATTATAAATTTTTTCTTCTCAGAGGGTTCATGTAAGCAGAGAACAGCACACCTGCCCTTCTGGGAGGTAATTGGTGTTCTATTTCAAGGCCTTGGAAATGTGCGCCTTCCCTGACACAGTCTGCTTGTAAATGCAATCCAGGAATAATCAGGGATGCAGAGGGATCTAAGAGCAAGGCAGTTCATTATAGCATTATTTATAATGACAAAGTGGGTGACCTAAATGGCCAGGAGTAGATTGGTAAACTCTGGTGCAATCACATAACAGCCTCCCATGAGGCCCTTAAGCTGGGCACCATGGCTCACGCCTGTCATCCTAGCACTCTGGGAGGACAAGGTGAGTGGATTGCTTGAGCTGAGGAGATCCAGACCAGTCTGGCAAGAGTAAGACCCCATCTGTAATAAAAACAGAGAAACTGAGGGCAGTGCCTGTGGCTCTAAGGAGTAGAGCACTGGCCCCATATACCAGAGGGGGTGTGTTCAAACTAGACCCGGCCTAAAACTGCAAAAAAACCCAGAGAAACTTGGGCAGCACCTGTGACTCAGTGAGTAAGGGGGCCGGCCCCATATATTGAGGTGGCAGGTTCAAACACAGCCCTGGCCAAACTGCAACAACAACAACAACAACAACAAAAATAGCCGGGTGTTGTGGCGGGCACCTGTAGTCCCAGCTACTCAGGAGGCCCAGGCAAGAGAATCGCTCAAGAGCTGGAGGTTGCTGCGACTTGTGACGCCAGGACACTCTACTGAGGGCAACAAAGCGAGACTCTATCTCTTAAAAAAAATAATAATAAAATAAAAACAGAGAAGCTAGCTGGGTGTTGTGGTAGGCTGCCTCTAGTCCTAGCTAACTGGAAGGTTGAAGCAAGAGGATCTCTTGAGTACAAGAGTTTGAGGTTGCTATGAGCTACAATGACAACATGCCATTCTACTCAGGGCAACAGAATGAGAGTCTGTCTCAAAAAAAAAAAAAAATTACGTTCTCAAAGGATGTTTGACTTAATGGGGAAATGTTCATAATATTTGGTTTAAAAAAAAGAGAATACAAAATCACACATACCAGTGTAATCTGATACGATTCTGTGACGACGGAAAGGTGCCATACCCACACTCGATAATACTCCAGACATGAACCACATGTTAGACTATTGAGCATTTGAAGTCTTGGCCAGTGCAATAACAGAAATTTTTTTCTTTTTACAGACAGAGTCTCACTTTGTTACCCTTGGTAGAGTGCTGCGACATCACAGCTCATAGCAACCTCCAGCTCTTGCCTCAGCCCCCTGAGTAGCTGGGACTACAGGCGCCCGCCACCAAACCCAGCTATTTTTTTGTTGTAGTTTGGCCGGGGCTGGGTTCGAACCTGCCACCCTCAGCATATGGGGCCGGCGCCCTACCCACTGAGCCACAGGCGCTGCCCAATAACTAAATTTTTTTTTTTTTTTGAGACAGAGCCTCAAGCTGTCACCCTGGTTAGAGTGCTGTGGCATCACAACTCACAACAACCTCCAATTCCTGGGCTCAAGCAAGTCTCCTGCCTCTGCCTCCCAAGTAGCTGGGACTACCGGCATCTGCCACAACACCCGGCCATTTTTTTTTTTTTTTTGGTTGCAGCCTGGGTCATTGTTGTTTGGCGGGCCAGGCTGGATTCGAACCCGCCAGCTCAGGTGTACGTGGCTGGCGCCTTAGCCCGCTGAGCCACAGGCGCCGAACCCAATGACTAAATTTTTAATTTAATTTTTTTTATTGTACCCATGCAGAACTTTAGAATTTTTAACTTTACTAAATTTAAAATTTCTTTTTTTTTTTTTTTTTTGAGACAGTGCCCCAAGCTGTCACCCTGGATAGAGTACTGTGGCATCACAGCTCGCAGCAACCTCCAATTCCTGAGTTCAAGCGAGTCTCCTGCCTCCACCTCCCAAGTAGCTGGGACTACAGGCGCCCGGCCATTTTTTGGTTGCAGCTGTCATTGTTGTTTGGCGGGCCCGGGCTGGATTCAAACCCCCCGCCAGCTCAGGTGTACGTGGCTGGCGCCTCAGCCCGTTGAGCCACAGGTGCCGAGCCTAAATTTAAAATTTCAATAGCCCCTCACCCCCACTCCCTGGTGGTTAGTGACTTCTGTAGTGAATTGTACATTTTCACCAAAATCCCAATCATGTTAAAAAAAAAAAAGTTACGAAAAACAAATGAAAAACGGCTGAAAGTATTCCCAGGGCACACAATAATAGTTTTCTCTTTCCCTAAGATATGGGGAGATTTCAATTTTCTGTGTTTAATTTTTCTGCTTTCAAAATGAACAGATTTCTTCTCTAATCAGAACAGCAGAGGCACATCAGGGGAGAGAGGAGGGCAGAACGGCCAGGTAGGAAGAATGTGTCTGCACAGGGCTTGTTTTGACAGGAATGCTGTGCCCTGATGGCTGGGTCTTCCCCAACCTGTAGGACAACCTTGCTTACACACTGCAAACTTAGCCAGCGTGAGTGCGCTCACGCCCGCACATGGGTCTCACCATCTGCTGCAAACCTGGCAGCAAAGTGTTGCCTCTTCAGCTGTGTTTAAGACTTGGGTGGATTTTGTTGAGTTTCTCACTTGTCTCCCAGGCCTGACTTCAGGTGCTTCTCCAAGTTGCCAACAACTTCAAGGAGACTTCGGTCAAGTTCTTTGTGGGGGCTGCAAAGGCTTTGGGAAGGAGGATGGAGTTCCTACAGGTGTCAGCAGAAGCCGGGGAGGGAACCCGGTCTGGCTTGCTCATCGTGGCTTTGCTGGTGTGGCAGGAGTTTAGGAATTCGAACTATCTGAAGTGGTAAGGATAAGGGAAGATGTAATTTTCTGAATACATAGCTGGAGGCTTTCACATTTTTTTTATAGGTAGAGAGGTCATGTGCAGTGGTTCTCAAACTTCGGAGTGCCTAAGAATCTTCTGGTTGCTTGTCAGAAGTATAGATTCCTAGTGCTAAACCCTGGGGATTATTTAATCTACCCCCTCAGATGCAGAGATGGGGTGCAGGAAGCAGAGGCCAGGTCACGTGCCCAGGCCACCAGCTGGTCAGCAGAGCTGGGATTAGAGTCTGGGGGTCCGACATGGGTGTTTTTTATGCTCTCATGCTGCCCCTCAATTTGCCTGTGGCAGCTGTTTGGCCTCAAGGGAAGCGTTAGACAAAGGTGCGGTGTGTGTAAAAAACACCAATACCAATCAATTCTCTAACACCAACTGGATGTCCAACAGTTCAGATGAATTCTGACACTACCCCAAATTGGTGCACAAATTAAGGGCTTCTGCCGCCATTGGGATGCCAGCTGCAAATGGGACCCTTGGACTTTCCACACTTCTGCTCAGCTGACTACTAATTTGGGAGTTCCCATAACCCATTTCCCCTATCAGGTTTGATAATTTGCTAGAATAACTCATAAACTCAGGAAAGTGTTATACTTAACACGATTCCAGTTTATTATATAGGTTACAGCCAGATGAAGTACATAGGGGAGGTTCGGAAGGGTCCTGAGTACAAGAGCCTCTGTCCCCAGGCCAGGCGTGGTGGCTCATGCCTATAATTCTAGCACTTGGGAGGCTAAGGTGGGTGGATTCTCTGAGCTCACAAGTTCGAGACCAGCCTGAGTCAGAGCAAGACCTCATCTCTAAAAACAGCTGGGTGTTGTGTGTGTGTGTGGGGGGGAGGGGGGGCGCCTGCAGTCCCAGCTACTTGGGAGGTTGAGGCAAGAGGATCACTTGAGCCCAAGAGTTTGAGGTTGCTGTGAGCTGTGACACCATGGCACTCCACCAAAGGTGACAAAGTGAGACTCTGTCTCAAAAAAGAAAAAAGAAAAAAAGCCTCTGTCCCCAGGGACTTAGGGGTACAACACCCTCCTGGCATAAGGGTGTATTCACCTAACTCTCACAACCCTATTGTTTATTTTGAGACAGAGTCTCTCTCTGTCACCTTGTGTACAATGCTGTGGCATCATCATAGCTCATAGCAACCTCAAACTCTTGGACTCAAGTGATCCTCCTGCCTCAGCCTCCGAGTAACTGGGACTACAGGCACCTGCAACGTTGTCCAGCTATTTTTAGAGATGGGGGGTTTCTCTTGCTCAGGCTGATCTGGAACTCCTGAGCTCAGGCAATTCTCCTACCTTAGCCTTTCAGAGTACCAAGATTATAGGTGTGAGCCATGGCACCTGGCCTCTTTTTAAGGATTTTAATGAAAGTTTCATTCTGTTCATTCCCACATCCACTGTCATTGACTGGACTCACCTCTGGCCCCTCTCCTCTCCCTGAAAATTCTAACCCTCTAATCACATGGAAGGTTTCTGTGTCCACCAGCCCCATCCTAAGGTTCCCCCAATATGCCAGGGTCCATTAGCATAAAACAAACAGTAAATTCCAAGGGTTTTAGAAGCTCTGTTGCTGAAACACAAAAGCCAAGTACTTAGTTTATTATTATTATTCTTTTTTTTTTGAGACAGAGCCTCAAGCTGTCACCCTGGATAGAGTGCTGTAGCATCACAGCTCACAGCAACCTCCAACTCCTGAGCTTAGGCGATTCTCTTGCCTCAGCCTCCCAAGTAGCTGGGACTACAGGCGCCTGCCATAACGTCTGGCTACTTTTTTGTTGCAGTTTGGCCGGGGCCGGGTCTGAACCCGCCACCGTCAGCGCTCTACTCACTGAGCCAGAGGCGCTGCCCAGTTTCTTTGTTTTAATTAGAGATGGCAGTCTTACTCTTGCTCAGGCTGGTCTTGAACTCCTGAGCTAGTTTTTGGTTGTAGTTGTCATTGTTGTTTGGCAGTCCCCAGGCTGGATTTGAATCCACCAGCTCCAGTGTATGTGGCTGGAGCCTTAGTTGCTGAACTATAGGCACCGAGCCAACTTGCAGCTTTTTGGAAAACACCACTTGCATTGCAAAGACAAAATAGGCCTGTACAATGATGCTTATTCTTATCATTTCTAGCCTAGTTGTCTGCAGCTGGCTCAAGGGCACACATCAGACACTGTTGGTACAGGAGTGGGGGAAGGCAGTCACTGGGGGACTGGCAGGTTTCCCTACTCATGTCTCAGGAGTAATGGGACCAGGCATGCCCCAGTTGTTAGTCAGGGTGCCGCAAACTCCAGCAGTCCCAAGTCAGAAGGCAAGTGTCAGATCTCACAGTGGAGGGCTTGGCCCAGTGAGACCCCACACCCTCATGAATGTGGCCAGAGAAAGGACTTACAGCTGGCTCAAGGCACAGCTGGGTCTCAAGGGCTGTGGGACAGCTCAGGCTATTGGGTGGGGTTTGAAGACAAGCAGCCACGTGACTTCTGCCAGAAAAATCACGCGTTGAATGTAATTCATTTTGGTATCCAATTTCAAGCTCATTTATCCAGGTCAGGAAGCATTCACTCTGCATCTAACAAGTCGAGGACCGCACAGCATCTTTCTAACACACAGCCTGTTCATGGCTTGCCTCTGTCATGGCCACATTACAGGGTAGAGGGGTGGGGAGGCTGACTTTCACATGTTTCACACCATCAGCTGGCAGGGACAATCCCCCCGTGGCTGCCCCAGCCTCCTCAAACCTGTTCTGCAGAGAAAGGGGTGTGGGGGCATCTGGCAGGTCACCTATGTGAGCCACTTACCTCCTGGGAAACAGTCCAGGAGCCACTTAGGAGCTCTGTCTGGAATCCCTGCTACTTAGAATGGGATACAGAGAAATTTCCCTGTCCAGCAAGCTCATCCATCCATCCTTTGAACTGCTACTTTGGATCCTTAGAAAGGAAGCTAACTGAGGCAATATAAGCTTATCTGTCAGCTTGTCTCTATTCTGAAAAAAGTCATCTCAAAATATTTCATGTTTAAAATTTTCTATTGAGGTGAGACTCACAATATAAAACCATTTTAAAGTGTGTGACTCAATGGCACATAGCACACTTGCAATGTGGGCTATCCTCAACTCTGTATCTCTGTGTTGTTAAGTTTGTATAGCTCGGATCGTGAATCTTTTGCAATTTGCTTTTTGCATCACTGCTCCATATAAGGTTCATTGACGTTGATGCACATGGCCCTGGCTGGCTCATCTCCCTGCTGAGTTGTATGCCATTGTGTGACTTTTCACAATCGATCCATTCTGTAGTGGGCATTGGGTCGTGAAGGCATTTAGAACATGCCACCCCAAATATGCCACTCTGGTCTACTGGCTACATTGAGTGAAAGGCCCTTGAAAAATAGAAGATGCAAGGACACTCTAACTTTCCTTCCTATCCTTAAAAGCAGATGAAGTGTGTCTTCCCTATACCACAAGGAAAAGATGTTCTTATCACGGGGGATGGGAAGTGAAGGCTGAGAGAAAACTGTACAAACAAACCTTGTTAAACTCTTATCTTTATTTTATTGTTTTGAGACAGAGTCTCACTTTGTCACCCTTGGTAGAGTGTCATGGCTTCACTGCTCAGCAAACTCCAGTTCCTGGGCTTAGGCCATTCTCTTGTCTCAGCCTTCCCAGTAACTGGGACCATAGGCACCCACCACAACGCCCAGATATATATATATATATTTTTTTGAGACAGAGCCTCAAGCTGTCACCCTGGGTAGAGTGCTGTAGCATCACAGCTCACAGCAACCTCCAATTCCTGGGCTCAAGCGAGTCTCTTGCCTCCGCCTCCCAAGTAACTGGGACTACAGGCGCCCGCCACAACGCCTGGCCATTTTTTTTTGGTTGCAGCCATCTTTGTTGTTTGGTGGGCCTGGGGGCTGGATTCGAACCCGCCAGCTCAGGTGTACGTGGCTGGCGCCTTAGCCTGTTGAGCCACAGGCGCCGAGCCCCCGATATTTTTTTGTTGCAGTTCGGCCAGGGCCAGGTTTGAACCAGCCACCCTTGGTATATGGGGCCCGGCAACCTACTCACTGAGCCACAGGCACCACTCTCTATTTTATTTTATTTATTTATTCAGACAGTTACACTTTGTTGCCCTTTGTAGAGTGCTGTACTGTCATAGCTCACAGCAACCTCAAATTCCTGCCAAGGATTCCAAGCAATCCTCCTGCCTCACCCTCCCAAGTAGCTGGGACTACAGGTGCCTGCCACAATGCCTGGCTATTTTTAGAGACAGGGTCTCATTCTTGCTCAGGCTGGTCTTGAACTCATGAGTTCAGGCGATCCACCAGCCTCAGCCTCCCAGAGTGCTGGGATTATAGGTGTGAGCCACTGTACCTGGCCCAAAAATCTCTAAAACTTTTTTTTTTTTTTTGTAGAGACAACAGAGTCTCACTTTATTGCCCTCAGTAGAGTGCCGTGGCGTCACACAGCTCACAGCAACCTCCAACTCCTGAGTTTAGGCAATTCTCCTGCCTCAGCCTCCCGAGTAGCTGGGACTACAGGCGCCTGCTACAACGTCCAGCAATTTTTTTGTTGCAGTTTGGCCGTGGCTGGGTTTGAACCCTCCACCCTTGGTATATGGGGCCGGCGCCCTACTACTTGAACCACTGGTGCAGCCCAAATCTCAAACTTTTTGAGTGTCAAAATGGAATTTCAGAATTTTGGATTTGGAATGATGCAAATATTCCAAAATCCCCCCGCCCTCCCAAAAACTCCAAAATTGGAAACGCTTCTGGTCCCAAGCATTTCTGGAAAGGGACACGTTAGCTGTAATCCTGTCTCCATGTGTTCATACTTCTCAAGGGTGTCAGCCCTGGAATAGCATTGCTGGGTCACAGACCTGGTACAGATGCAGATTTATTGTTTGCCATTGTGTTCTTTAAAGTGGTTCTGGTTTATACATCCATAGGCTTGGCCTTGGGAACAAGGAGCCAGGTGGACAATTACAGTAAATTAACACTTGGATATTGTATTCCATTTAATAAAATGTTGGAGGGTGAGTAGAGGATTAATAACTGCTCTTTTTTTTGAGACAGAGTCTCAAGCTGTCACCCTGAGTGTAGGGCTGTGGCATCATAGCTCACAGCAGCCTCCAACTCAGGCTCAAGTTATCCTCTTGACTGTTTTCCTATTTTTTAGTAGAGATGGGGGGGTACCATTTTTGCTCAGGCTGGTCTTGAACTCATGAGCTCAGGCAATCCACGTGCCTCAGCCTCCTAGAGTGCTAGGATTACAGGTGTGAGCCATCACACCCAGCCATCTCAACAACCTTTTGAGAGCAAGGGATCTGAGACTCAGAGAGGCTGAGCTAGGACAGTCAGAGGCAGAATGCCATCCAGGGTCTGACCTGCTGCCATGCTCCTTATATAGGCAGCTGGTACCTTTGAGCACAGGCTCAGAAAGTCCACCCGCAGCTTTCTGAGATCACAAACACTGAAAGCTGGGACATGGACGGAGGCTCTGAGGAGGGGCTCTGTTTTGTGGGCCGCTGCAGAGGGCGCCGGGGAGGATGCTGCTGGACTTGTACACCTACTTCCTTGTTGAAGTCACCCTGCCTCTGCACAAAGATTGCATCTGCTAGCATTTTTGGGTCAAATTGTCCTAGGAGGGACTAAACCAAAGTAGCAGTAAGAGACTTAGCAGGAAAGGCTGAGGCGGGAATCCTGGGCACACCTGCTGGGAAGGGTGGGACAGTGGGCGTGGCGCTCACTGTACCAACTCTCTGAGCCTCCCACACACCAAGTGCCTGCAGCCATCTGGGCACTAAGTCCTTCCCTCACGCCCTAAAGGAGAGAAGATAGCACTGCTCAGCACAGAAATGTGATCATGGGTGGAGCTTAAGACGATGACACCTGCCACCAGGCCTGTCTAAACCAAGGCCGAAGGGCGGGTAGGGGAGGGCTTCTCAGCAACTCGTCTCCTCCCGCCAGAGAGCAGTTCAGGCATTGCCCAGGAGTGGGCAGGACTGGGAGCCGAAGACAGTGTGCCCACATCTTGGTAAACTCTGATGGAAACTTTGGCACTGGTGGGCTGGCTGCCATCCTCTTGGACTGTAGACACCTCCTCAACCTTTG
>CAUYON010007577.1:0-63659 GCA_963573935.1 Arctocebus calabarensis
CTGAGGCATAACCTGCAAATATTTTCTCCCATTCTGAGGGCTGTCTGCCTGCTACACTTACAGTGTTCTTAGCAGTGCAGAAGCTTTTTAGTTTGATCAAGTCCCAGTAGTGTATTTTTGATACTGCTTCATTTGCCTGGGGGGTCCTCTTCATAAAAAATTCACCCAGGCCAATTCCCTCGAGAGTTTTCCCTGCACTTTCTTCTAATGTTTTTATAGCTTCATGTCTTAAGTTTAAATCTTTGATCCAGCGAGAGTCTATCTTGGTTAATGGTGAAAGGTATGGGTCCAGTTTCAGTCTTCTACAAGTCTCCAGCCAGTTCACCCAGCACCATTTGTTAAATAGGGAATTTGTACCCCACTGAATGTTCTTAATTGGCTTGTCAAAGATCAAATAGCGGTAAGTAGCTGGAACCCCAAGTTTTTTTCCTGTTACTTACTTTATGCATATTTGTTATAGACGCCAGAAAATACAGCAAGACAAAACCAGAGAATACAAACCATTTGTGTTTTGTTGTATGACATTTTAGGCTTTTAAAATTTTAGATTGAGATCTAAAATGTTGGATTCCAATTTTGTGTTCCTTCTCATCCACCTCATGTTAGGGACTAATAACAAGCGAGTTTCAGAGGAAAAAAAGTTCAAGATCTCACGTGGGTTGCATGCTTTATGGTAATTTGTACATACCATACATTAAGTGATTTGCTTAATTGTGCCATCTGACAGTATAATTTATGAAGCAACATAGAGGTTTGGGAAGGGGTGAAGGGCTTTCCAGGAGAGTGGGGTAAATGGGGCAGATATGGGCTGGTCTGGAGGCTGATGGCCTCAGGGAGGCCTCTCTGACCCACACCGTATGGTTCACCCACAGTTAGATTTGAAACAAGTGGCTTCCTCTTTGAGCCATTTTTCAGTTCATTACAGTGTTAAGAGAATCAAGGCAACTGGTTTACACCAGCCCTATCTCGAATGGCTCCCCTCCCACAGGGCCTAAAGAATACAGATTTTCCACTGATGTCTCAAAGGGGGAAAAAAAAACAAATTAGAGAAAAGGGAAAAGAATTTCTTCTGGATTCCATTCATCCAGAAGATGGTGGATCCTAATATTTATTTTCTGAATCTCACGGAAGGTCTGAAATTTCCACCCTTTCAGTTTTGGGAAAAGCCAGAAGTCTCAGGGTGCCAAATCCGTGTTGTCGGGGAACTGAGTCACAGGGATGATTTCATATTTCACCAAAAAACTCTGCACGAGATGGGTGACCATGGGTGGGCGGGTTGTTGTGGTGAAGCTGCCAATCACCAGTTGCCTGTAATCGCAGCCGTTGTGATCCCCTTGCATCTCTCAACCCACCAAGAACACTGAGGTAGTGCTTCCTAAACTACCCCGTCTGCAGCAGCGCACTCACGGTGGACAACACCTTCCCAATCACAAAACACGGTGATCATGGCCTCGATTTGGCTGTGACTTTGCCGTGCCTTCTTTGGGTGTGAAGAACCAGGCAACTTCCCCTGGGATGACTGGGCCTTTGCTTCTGGATCATAGCCATAGACCCGCGATTCATCTCTGCTGACGGCCTTCTAGAGCGAATCTGGTTCATCAGGGGCGGTTTGAAGCAAGTCATTAACAAATGCAGCACCCTGTCCTTTCTGCTCTGGTAGCAGAAGCTGCAGAACGCATTTTGCCACAGTACGTTTCATGCCAAGATCCAGCATCAAAATCTCAGAAACAGTAGTTCTGGAATCCCTGGATCAGCTTCTGTTAATAGTTCTTGCTCCGTCAGTCGCTGAGCTTTGTTGACGGCAGCTCACAACCGTTCAACATTCTCAGGTGTTTTGCTTGGGCCACAGGCACTGCCCTACAAAAATGTTTATAACCAGCATTATAAACCAATTTGTTCTGCAACATTTTCTTGTGGTTTATAATGAATATGCATATATTATATAACAAGAAAGAAAAGTATTTTCTTTTATACTCATAGAAAAATAGAGCTCATGTAAAAAATAAATAAAATAAAATAATTTAGGGTCTTGGCTCGGTGCCCGTTGCACAGTGGTTATGAGCCAGCCACATACACTGAGGGAGCCGGGTTCAAACCTGGCCCCAGCCAGCGAAACAACAGTAGTAACTGCAACAAAAAATAGCTGGGCATTGTGGTGGGTGCCTGTAGTCCCAGCAACTTGGGAGGCTGAGGGAAGAGAATTGTTTAAGCCCAAGAGTTTGAAGTTGCTGTGAGCTGTGATACTACAGCACTCTACTGAGGGTGACATATGAGACTCTGTCTCAAAAAAGAAAAAAATAATAATAATTTAGGGTTTTGTATTTTGAGAGTTGAAAATCTAAAAGAGGAAACGAAAGCAGAATGCCTGTACATACAAGGGCTCAGTAGTTTCACCTACTGAATTGAGAAAACATTCATGCAAGAGACAAAAACTGGGCCATGCCTTAAAAGATAGAGATGAATAGCCAGGAGTGGTGGCTCACACCTGTAATCCTAGCACTCTGGGAGCCTGAGGTGGGAGGATTGCTACAGTCAGGAACAGTTTGAGCAAGAGGGAGACTCTGTCTCTACCAAAAATAGAAAAAATAGCTGGGCATTGTGATGGGACCCTGTAGTCCCAGCTATTTCGAAGGCTGAGGCAGGAAGATTGCTTGAGCCCAGGTGTTTAACGATGCAGAGAGTGTGCAATGATGCACTGTACTCTAGTGAGGGTGACAAAGCAAGACTGTCTCAAAAAAAAGACAGAGAAGTTTCTCTTCAAGTCCCTTGCCCACCTTGAGATGGGATTACTTGCTCTTTTCCTGCTAATGCATTTGAGTTCTCTGTGGATTCTGGTTATTAAACCTTTGTCGGAGACGTAACCTGCAAATATCTTCTCCCATTCTAAGGGCTGTCTGCTTGCTTTACTTACTGTGTTTTTGGCTCTGCAGAAGTTTTATAGTTTGGTTATATCCCAGTAGTATATTTTTGGTGTTGCTTCAATTGCCCAGGGGCAGGGGGTCTTCCTCATCAACTGCCATAACATAACTTGTTTATATGTGTATTTTAAAAACAAAACTTGGATCATATAAATGTACTGCTTTGTACCGTGCCCTTTTCATTCAGCCACATAGAGGGAACATTTCTCCGTGCTATAAAGTATTTTTCTATGACATCTGTCTTCATGGCTGCAGAAGATCACACAGAGGGTTTTCCAGGGTTTATTTTTCCTCTGGGAGGCAAAGGGTTTTGACAGTGGGTGCAGTGTGGGCACCGGGTTAGGGAGAATCCCACACCAGGCAAAGTGCCAGGGCAGTGTGAGGGAGAAGTGACGAAATCTCCCCTGGTCTTGAACTAACTCCCTAGAATGGGTTTGGGGAGGCACACACAGCACAGTGAGTGAACTGCAGGATCCAGGACAGGCGCAGAACTGAAAGCCAGAAACAATCCCCAAAGCAATTCCACAGGAAAATGACAACTTTCCTGCATGGGGGGTAGATTACAGGTGTGATAGACTGATGGAGGGGTGACCTCACCTGGAAAGCCAGCATGTTCCTAAGCTTTGTGAGAAGCCCCCGTGCACCTCCCTTTCCCCTTCACCAACACCGTCTGGAACCCAGGTTATTTTCATCTTGACAGTGCCCGCCAACACTATACTTTGAGAGAAGACATGGAGATACCAATCCTTTTGAGGGCAGGGGCTCAGGTGCTCATGTCTGTACTGTCCCCCATTAGTCTTGGCATTTGCTGGGCACTGCACCTCTCACAACTGGAGTGGTGGGCACTATTCCATTCTTTGGAGGAGGAAAGGCAGGCCCAGAGAGGTTGGGTAATTGACTAGAGTTGCCCAGTTAAGAAGGACCAGCATGAAGGGACATGAAGGGCAGGAGGGAGAGGCCCATGGAGGAAGGCCCTGAGGGAGGGGTGAGCAGTTGCCCAGTGCTGTCATGAGCACCCTGGGGTGGGGCACAAAGACTGCGCTTATAGAGAGGGTGTGTAGGCTTGCAGGGCCCATGCTCATGGGATAGATAATCAGAGTCATTTTTGGAGGGTGGGGAGGTTAGGTATCCTGTGCCCACTTCCTCCACCCCAGGCCTGACTTCTTACTAGAGACTTACCTCTCAAAGCCCTGCCTCCGTCTTGCAGTACAGACTGGTCCAGAGGGTGAGGCGAGCCTACAGGGCACCCTGGATTTAGGGGCGTGGTAGGCCAAGGAAGCAATGACTAACTGGAAGATGCTGGAAGCCAGAGCCAGGATAGGGGGGCAATGATGTGACAGCTGGGGGCTGCTGCCTTTAAGGAGCTGCTGTCCTATGGCCATGTGATGGAGTCACAAACAACATAGCCACTGGACACCTAAAAAAGGGGGCTCAGATCTCACATGTCTTCACATTGCTTGTATTTAAATATATCTTAGTAGTCTCTTAAGACCTCAAAGCCTGACTTTTCTCACCTGCTACCAGCCTTATTTTTTAACAGGTAAACGTGGTCATGGAGCCCCTGCTCAGAGCTCTTGAGGAGGGTGATAAAGAAATCCCTAGGCCTGGCGGTGCTGGTAGTTCATGGGTAGGATGCTGGCCACATACACCAAGGCTGGTGGGTTTCAACCCAGTTTGGGCCAGCTAAAGCATCAATGACAACTGCAACAATAAAAAAATAGCCAGGCATTGTGGTGGGCACCTGTGATCCCAGCTAACTGGGAGGCTGAGGCAAGGGAATTGCTTAAGCCCAAGAGTTTAAGGTTGCTGTGAGCTGTGATGCTATAGCATTCTACCCAGGGCAACAGAATGAGACTCTGTCTCAAAAACAAAAGAAATCCCTAGGCCTGGCTCTCACATCCTTCCTGCCTGCTCCATATGCCTGTCCCTGTCCCTGTCCCAGCCTGAGTCCTTGCCCCCGTTCCCCAACTCCTGATCAACTTCTAAGTCTGGCATCAATCTGTCCTACACTACTGTTCCCCTTTCAGACTGTGAGCACTCTTTTTTTTTTTTTTTTTAGGCTGAGTTTCTCTGTTGCCCAGGCTAGAGTGCTGTGGCATCAGCCTAGCTCCCTCAAACTTCTGGATTCAAGCGATACTCCAATCTCAGTCTCCTGAGTAGATGGTATTACAGGCATCTGTCATAACACCTGGCTAATTTTTCTATTTTTTTCAGTAAAGACAGGGTCTTTCTCTTGCTCAGACTGATCTCAAACTCCTGAGGTCAAGGAATTCTCCTGCTGCAGCCTCTCAGAGTGCTGGGATTCCAGGCCTGAGTCGCTGCACCTGGCTTAGGAGGTGCACCTAGCCAGGCTGTGAACTCCTTGAGGACAAAGGTACATTTTATATTCTTTTCTCTTCCCCTCTGGGAGCTTCCTTAAAAGGATGACTTGCACACAGTAGGCACTCAATAAATGAGGAGGTATTGATGGAGGGAACTTCAGTCCTCTTGGGGAATCTTCCGGGTCTATGGAAGAGTATTCGGTAGTGGAGCTGATATTTCAGGGCAATGTTCCTGCCTGATACTTTCTTGAATACATGGGGCCTGCTTGTCCACAGCACCTCAGTTTGGGAGCCCTTTGCCATTTGCAAGGTGCATCTACAACAATCATTCAATAAACAAATAATAGGTTTTGGGAATCACAGCTGAAACAAGGTCCCTGAATTTCTAATTTCTATACTTGACAACTTTACCTTTTATAACATCTAATCCATCCTTAATCGAATGATCTGTGGCATGGGTATGACTTAGGACAGTAAGCATATTTAACAGATGAGGAAATTGAGGCCTCAAGGGGTGAAGTGCTCTCTAAACTACTTTCCAGTCATGGACAGAGTAGGTTTGGAACCCAGGTCAAGCTTCTCCACTACCACATGTGTGGGGAGGGATCTTCCTGGAGGCCGCTTCCCTGGAGGTCTCTCCCATCTCTGATGCCCAGGCTGTGGCTTAGCCAGTCCCCATCCTGGGGATAGCATGGCCCACAGTTCTCTAGTCTCCTGTTCCAGCCCTGGCTCTCAGCCACCCAGGGGCTGTGGGTAGGGATGGAGGAGCCCTGTGGGTATGTGAAGGGCTTTGGGACTGGAGCTGGTCTGGTCCACACAGTAGGATAGAGATGGGGGAAGGAGGAACAGGGTAGAGGCAGGGGGACTTGACATAGGTCCCTGCAGAAAAGCTCACCAGTGTCTCCAGCCTAGGTCAGCCTCCCTGTTTTGGGACCTCCTTGCTGCAGGGGACAGGACAGGGCTCCTAGGCACAGCTGCTGTGTAACACTCCAGTAACAGGTGGCCAACAGGGGCACACCCAGGAGTGGGACAGGAGAGCCCAGGCCTGTGAATACTACTCTCTTGCTCAGGCAGGGAGGCACCCAAGCTGTCATCTAAGGTAGGGCTCAGGCTCCCTCAACTCCTGGGGGAGCCTTTCCCTTTCTCCCCAACCCCTAAAAATCTCCCCATGCTCTTCCCCTCTCCTTCTCCCCCTTGGATAGAAGGCGAGTGGGTGTCTTTAAAATAAAGTGCACAAGACTGAGGACCACATGTGTGTCCTGAGCAGGGCAGTGCGGTCCAGTGTTTAACCTTGGGGCTCTTCAGGCAGAGTGTTTGCAGCCCAACTCCTTCATATTCTGGTTCTATGACCTCGGGCAATTTACTTAACCTCAGTGCCTCACATCCCTATCTGTAATATAAAGCACAATGATAGAACGTAATCATATGGGGAAATAGGGTTAACGGAGCTAACAGTGTTAAGTTCTCAGAGCAATACTAGTTGCACACAGTGGATGTCCAGTTAATACGACTGATCAATATTGGTCCATGTGACTAGTTCTGGCCAATGACACTGAGTAGAAATGACAGGTCACTTCCAAGACAAGACATGTTGGCTGTCAAGGACAAAGTGTGCTCTCTCCTTGCTCTTCCTCCCAGCCGCTTAGAGGAGGTTGGCAGGTCAGCAGGCGCTAAAGACCCTCATTTGCCAGTTGGGAAATGCTGCCTGCCAGCCAGCAACACCCACTATTGTATGAGGAGATGTATTTTAAAACATTTAAAATAGTGGCTTATTTCTTACTGCAGCCACTATTATTTTGGCTACTGTAGAGGAGGGTAGGTTAAGAGAAGGCTTCCCAGAGAGGAAAAAAGGTTGGAAGGGTGAGTAGAAATTGCAGTGGTGGAATTGGGGTGGGTCTTGAGAGAACAAGGAGTGCAGATTTCAGCTCAATAGGGAAAAAAATTGTTGGATTGTTGAGCAGTGATAGCCCCATTAAATCTCTGTGAAGAAGTGAGCTCCTTGGCCTTGAATTGTTATCCTGGGTAGCTAGACAGTCTTTGGTCAGAACGGCCCCTAAGTTCTGAGGTCACTTCCAGCTTCCAGAAGGAAGGGGTATGCTATTCTACAAGGTTGCCCAGAGCATTGCACAACTTTCTCCTGGGCTCTCTGAGCCTGGAGCAAGAGCCCACCACTACCTACCTACGATGACCACGTTAATTGGGTATACTGAGAAGCCACCTAGAGCTCCCGACGTTGCGACCAGGCTGTGTTCCAGAAATCTCTATGTGAGCCAGTTGTTTGGAACTCAGAATGCATTTCCCCATAGAAACCAAGTTATAAATGGTGGTTGGATAGTCAGGCCAGTCCACAAATTTCTATTTAACTCATGATGTTCCTGAAGTTTATCATTACTGCAATGTTAACCGTAGTGGGTCACCATTTACGTTGTACTTTACATGGGAAATGCATATCAGATTCTAGTTTGGAAGGCTGGAATGTATCTCATTTCTAAGTGGCACAGGGAATGGGAGAGTTCCCCAGGGAGGCTAATGGATTTGTAAGTTTTTTGGGGTGCCTAGTACTCCTCACTTGTCTTCTAGTGTACACAGATGGTTTATGCCCCAGAGGTCAGGAAACAATGGGTAAAGTCCTCCAGTGAGGTAGGGCAGGGCAGGACTCTAGGCCTCTCTCCCTTGGTGGAGCAGGTCAGTCATGGTGCCTGCATACACTAAGTGACTCTGCTCAGAGAGGTAAATGAACTTGACTGGCCCTGGAAGGCCTCTGATTGTAGGCAGCCTTATGCAGGCCACTTGGTGACCTTTTGCCTGGATGAGTTCTGCCCTTCAGGGAAATGAAGGTGTGCAGAGACAATCCACTGTGGAATTTTCTTTCTTTCTCTTTTTTTTTTTTTTTTTTTTTTTTTTGTGGCAGTGTATCACTTTGCTGCCATTGGTAGAGTGCAGTGGCATCACAGCTCACAGCAAGCTCAAACTTGTGGGTTTAAGCTATTTTCTTGCCTCAGCCTCCCAAGTAGCTGGGACTTAAGCGCCCACCACAATGCCTGGCTATTTTCAGAAATGGGGGTCTCGCTCTGGCTCAGGCTGATCTTGAACCCTGAGCTCAGGCAATCCACTTGCCTCAGCCTCCTAGAGTGCTAGGATTACAGGAATGAACCACCATGCCCGGCCCTCCACTTTAGAATTTGGAATGTAGAATAGAGACGGCCTGGATCATTTGATGACCAGGAAGGACTGCAATGGAGAAACATATTCACCATTGGTTTTGGGAGACAAGACTGAATCATGGCTCTGGCTTATTATTTAGAAAGGAAGTTTCTGGAAAGGACTCTGGCTCATATACTGTAGCAAGCCCTCACAGTTCCATGGCCAGACCCCTGTTGCATTCACTGCCACACACTGAGGTCTGCTTACTGTGTCTATTACCACTCTCGGGCCATGGGCAGCACGCTTCATCTGTGTGCAGGGCAAACAGGAAGGGTTGGGGAGCCCAAGGCCTTGGAAGCAGGTCTCACAGTGATGGATGGAGAGTTGGTAAGATTTTTTTTCTTTTTTTTTTGGCCTGGAGTTCTTTTTTTGTTTGTTTTATTGTGTGTATTTCTTATGCACAACATGACGTTTTGAAATATGTATATATCATGGGATGGTTAAATCAAGCTAATTGGCATATGCACATGGTTATTAAATATAGTCACCAGGTTGTACAATAAATCTCTTGACATTTATTCCTCCATCGAAATGAAATTTTATATTCTTTCAACAACATCTCCCCAACTGCCCCCCTCCCCACAATTCCTGGTAACCCACTCTACTCTTTACTTCTATGAGTTTAACTGTTTGAGATTCCACACATGAGTGAGATCATTCAGGATTTGTCTTTCTGTGCCTGGTTGATTTCACTTAGTGTAATGTTCTTCATCTTCATCCATGTCACAGATGACAGGGTTTCCTTCTTAAGACCCAATAGCATACTGTTGTGTATATATACACACACACACACACATACATATATGCCACATTTTCTTTATCCATTTATCTGTGGATGGACGCTTAGGTTGATTCCATATCTTGGCTATTGTAAATAATGCTACAATGAACATAGGCATACCCAGTGGTGGAATTGGTGGATTATATGGTAGTTCTTTTTTTTTTTTTTGTAGAGACAGAGTCTCACTTTATCACCCTCCATAGAGTGCCGTGGCGTCATACAACTCACAGCAACCTCCAACTTCTGAGCCCAGGCGATTCTCTTGCCTCAGCTTCCCCAAGTAGCTGGAACCACAGGCACCCACCACAACGCCTGAATATTTTTCTGTTTTGCAGTTCCGCTGAGGCCGAGTTTGAACTCGCCACCTTCGGTATATGGAGCCAGTGCCCTACTCAATGAGCCACAGGCATCACCCTATATGGTTGTTCTATTGTTAACTTTCTGAGGAACCTCCATATTGTTTTCCATAGTGACTGTTCTAATTTATATTCTCACCGACAATGCTACACATTCCTGCTAGCATTTGTTATCTTTCATCTTTTTGATAATACTGCATAGCATTCTAACAGGTGTCCTTACCTGTTATCTCCTATTTTATTATGGTTTTAATTTGTATTTCTCTGATGTTCAGTGCAAGAGTTTTAAAGACATAGCAGTTTCTAAGTATTAATATTGCAACTCTGCTGAACTCAGTACTAAAATAAAAGTCATTGGGGGGTACTTCACAGTTTGCTTTCAGATAAATGTGCCAGAAGTCAGGAAATTGGCTTTACTACAATAAAATAATGTATAGTCCAAAAATTAATACTACATAGATATTCAAAAGGTTTTTTAATAAATATAAAACCCTAAACTCTATATTTTAAGAAAATGGCAACTTGTAGAAACATAGTAGTACCCCAGATATTCATTCAACAAATTTGTTTTAATTTGGGCTATTGAGTTGGTGAATACATACCCAGCGCCCCTTCCCTCCATCAAGATAACCCTGAGATCTGTTCTATGCTTGCTGTCACCTACAGTTCCCCAGCAGGATTGGACTCCAGTTGCCCTCAGTGGTAACTGGCTTGAAATAACAGTTATCCATTGCTCCGGAACAAACTATCCTCAAATTTTGTGGCCTAAAGCGATAATGGTTAATTATTTCTCATGATTCCATGGGTTGCCTGGCTGTTCTTCTGCTGGTTTTGCACAGGCTCACTGATGCAGCTGCATTAGCTGGAGGTTAGCCAGGATAGAAGGTCCGAGGCAGCCTCACTCACATATCCGGTGGCTGGCTGGGCTCCTCAGTTCCCCTGCACATGACTTCTCATCCTCCAGGAGGCAAAAGCAACTTCCTTACATGGTAACCTCAGGAAAGTGCTCCAAGAAGGCCCAGGCAGAAGCTGTGGGGCTTCCTTAGGCCTAAGTTTCAGAACCCACTCAATTCTCATTCTATTTTATATTATTGGTCAAAACATGTCTCAAGGGTGGCCAAACTCAAACTCAAATATACTTCGCCCCTGGATCAGAAGAGTGATGAAGTCACATTACCAAGAAACATGGGTACTGGATACTGGACCATTAAACAACTTATTACACTTGATAACTTTTTTAGCTTTCCTTTCTTCCCTACTCTCCTACCATTGTCTTCCTGGGATCTCTTTTCAAATAAATACTCACACTTGAATATTTGAATCAGGGTCTTTTCCTGGGAGAATCTAAACCAAGATCCACATAGAATCCTTTGGAGGGCTAGGAACCAGGCTGGAGGCTTAGTTCCAGGGCAAGATAATGCATGCCATGCCACGGAGGAGGCTGGTGCCACTGTGCCAAGCTGATGCCTCTGCCCTGTGGGACTGTCTGTTTCAAGTGCTCATGTCTAGTCAAAGTCTGTTGTGGGTGAGACTAAATAGTGAGGTTTCTGGGGTTAGCAATGAGAAGGAGAAGCTCATAAGACTAGAGATTCCTCTAACCAGAGCAAGGATGTTTAGAAGTATCTACTTTCCAGAGGGAAGCAGAGACACCAAAAGAGAATATGCAAGTAGGTATGAAGCCAGGGAGGAGCAGGTCCCCAGATCTATGGGGAGCGGCCTTCCCTGTCTGTACTGTCTGGAGCTGCAGTCCTCACATTTCCTGCCCATCATGTCTGCCTGTCTTTCTTTCTTTCTTTCTTTCTTTCTTTCTTTCTTTCTTTCTTTCTTTCTTTCTTTCTTTCTTTCTTTCTTTCTTTCTTAATATAATAACAATAACTACCATTTATTAAACCTTTGCTGTGTATCGAATGCTGTATCAAGTATTATATATACTCTAGCACATTTATTTTTTATTTTCATTTGTTCTGTAGATTTAGGAGATACAAATGTTTTATATTACATGGGTGAATTGCACAGTGGTAAAGTTAGGGCTTTTGATGTACCCATCACCTGAATAGTGTACATTGTACACAAAAGACAATTTTTGATCCCTCACCTTCCTCTCAACCTCATCCATTCTTAGATTCCAATGTCCATTATACCTCTGTGTACGACCACATATACCCATTGTTCGGCTTCAAGTTATAACTGAAACATGTGGTATTTGTTTTTCCATTTCTGAGATACTTCACTTAGGATAATGGTCTCTAGTTCCATTCAGATTGCTGCAAAAAACATTATGTCATTCCATTTTATGGCTGAGTAGTACTCCATGGTGTACATATACCACATTTTCTTTTTCCACTCATCAGTTTATGTGCACTTAGGTTGATTCCTTATCATTTTTTTTTTTTTTTTTTTTGGTTTTTGCAGTTCGGCTGAGGCCAGGTTTGAACCTGCCACCTTCGGTATGTGGGGCCAGCACCCTACTCGCTGAGCCACAGGCGCCGCCCATGATTCCTTATCTTTTTGATTGTGAATTGTGCTGTGATAAACACTTGGGTGCAGATGTATTTCATATCTGCCTTTCTTAAGGTGGTCTAGGTGAGTCTTTGTTTCTTTCTATCAAAGGAGCCCAATGGACAATGCCCCAGCCCTTATGGAGATAGGCATCCCTGCTGTGGTGGTAGTTACATGTGGGTCTGTAATTGGGACCACAAGTCATCCTATTACTTATTTCTTCTGGAAATGACCCATTTCCATGTCTAAAGACTTTGCTTATGCTGTCATCTTTTGATTACTTATTTATAGGCCTAACCTATTGGTTTCTTTTTATGATAGATGAGCCTTAGGACTCATAGACCACTATCCTGTCCTCTCTCCTTCTCGTCCCCTTTCCTTCCAAAATGGCTATTTTACAATTTTTACTTAAATCAACATTAAGTCTTGGCTATTATGCCTTTACAAAAATTATAATTATTCACAGCTGAGTATTGTAATGCATATATTGTTTTCTTTCTTCCTTACTTTCTTTTTGTTTTGTTTTTGTTTTTTCCTGGAGTTAATATTTGCTTTGTTGTTTTCATTTGCTTAGCTTTCTTTGTATCCATTGCATGTTTTTCCTATAGTACATTTTCAGGTCAGTCATATAAAGTAATCTATCATTTCCAATTTTTTTTTCCTGGATCTGTCCCTCCTGAAGACCTAAAATTTCCTCTAGTCTGGACTTGCTTTTCTGAAAGCCTGCCATCCAGTTATAATTTGGAAACTTCCTTTTGCTGTCACTCTTAAAGTTCCCTTTGCCTTTATTCTGAGTTTGAGACTGTGTGTTGCACATCTCATAGATTTTTCTGCCTTGGTGTACTCCTTTGCTTTGGTAAAACACATCATGAGCTAACACTGTGGCACAGCAGGAGAGTAATGAAAACAACTGGTCCAGTAGGGACCAGCTATCCTCTGTACCTTTTAAGCCTCCCAAGCCTCCCTCTACTGTCCTCCTGTCCTCCAAATTCTATGGCTCTTCTTTTGTGTGGATTTCCTATTTTTTACATCCCTCTTTCTTGGTTTTAGTGATGAACAACTTCTAGTAGCTCCTTGAGAAAGGATTTGAGGAAAGAATTTTTTGAGACTAGAATAGCTGAAAAATATCATTCTCTCACCTGATTGATAGTTTATATGGAAATGAGGTTGGAATGGGGTGGAAATCAGGGTCCAAGTTTAGAATGTAATAGACCTTACTTCATTACCTTCTCAGCCAGTATGGACACTGAGAATTTTAAACTTTTTGGGCATCATTGACCCCTTATATGTGATTTGTGCTTTTCTCTTTGGAAATTGGGTGAATCTTCTTGTACCCAGTGTTCTGAAAATTTCCAGAGGTGGGCATTAGTGTAGGGCTGTTTCCAGCCACTGTGCTGGAGGTTCAGTGGGTCATTCAGTGCTCAGGGTGCAATGAGCAGAATTATTAATAAGACCCTGGGAGCCTATTCTGGGTTGCTTAGACATCATCCATCTGGGCCTCTGGATCCCCAAGTGCCAGTAGGAGGAGCTACACCTAAGCTCAGCTTCCTACCCTGGCCCCTGTCCCCAAGTGGGTATGGCGGTACATCTTCAACACCATAGACTCAAGGCCCCCAGATCATGGACGGCTGGCATTGCTCAACAATGGTAAACATCAGGTACTTCAAATCCAGGCTGCCTGGTGCCCCATAGATCATTATTGCTCCCATGACAAAGTGGTTTCCCACAGTGAGGATGGGGTCCGTCCACTGGAACCAGAACGAATTGCACCTGAGCAGCACCCTCTGTGGAACAGTGGGAGACTCAGGGGTTACTATCCCTCATCTTCATGTCTCTTATTGCATGCTGCCTGCCTGTGTTCTTTCTCCCGTGAAGACCATTTGTCACCCCTAAATGTGAGATGCTGGGGAATTCTCCTTGAACTCTGTTGTATGGAAGATGGGAAAACCAGAAGGACAGTTTACAGTTACAGTTCAACAATTCTGTAACCCATGTTATTCTGGATTGAGGAATATCCTTGAATTACTTCAAGAATGATTCGATCAGCTCCCTTTTCTCTGTTCTCTCACACACTCTCTCCTATTGTCTCATGCAGAGACACAGTCCCCCCTGTGTTTTCCAAGTCTTTATCTCTGTCCTACATTCTGGGAGATTACCTCAAGTTTGTCTTCCAGCCCTTCTATGGAATTTCATGTCTGCTCTCATATTTTTAATTTCTAAGAACTTTTTTTGTTTTTTTTTTCTAAATGTTCTTTTTAAAATAACATTCTGTTCTTGCTATGCAACATCTTCTTTTATTTCTTTGGGGGATATTAATGATCTTTAACTTTTTTCTTCTCTTTCCTGCATAGTCTCTACTGTCTACAGGTTCTTTGGTCTCTATTTTCCTTTTAAGAGGCTTTTCTAGGAAGTTTGATAACCCTTGGTCATCTGCTTACAATTAAGTGTAGTGGTGGGTGGGACCAAAATGCTAACTGGAAACTCTGAGTAAGTGAGTAGGGCACACTGACTTTGAGATTCAATATAGGGCAGTCCTGAGGAGTCCTTAATTGGGGAATCCTCCTTGGGTCAGTGTCTTCAATTTTTTCCTTTAAGTTGGTCAAATTCCCAGCAGCTCTCTGCTGGTCTCCTATCTGGAGGGTAAAAATCTTGTGCCAGAGTTTTGGAGGCTGAGTTGGGGAGGACAACTTGAGGAGGGTTAGGGCTGCTAATTAATTCCTGGCCCAAGGACTCTCTACTTTGTCTTCTGCGAAGAACAAACCTCCAGACCCTGCCCAAAGGGAGAAGGGGGAAAATGCTCAGGAGTGTGGTAGGCAGGAACCTAGAAGAAATGGCCATTCTTAAATCTCCTGGTTTTTGTCAGGAGACAAAACCCCTTACTCTCAATTCCAAGGGTACCATCTTGATCAGCTCTTGAGCCCTTTGAGAATTGGATTGTTTCCCAGGCTTTCTTCCACTGGCTTAGAATTCCGCCCCCTGGGACTTGCCCATTTTTAATTACTACTTTTCCATTTGCTTTTTAGCTCCCAAACTCATTGCTGCAATCTCATCTCTTATCCTTAGTGGGTTTATGTCTTATTAAAAGTGTTTTTATTCATTTTGGTGACTTTTAGAAGAGAGCAAATTTAGGTGTATGTGTTCAAGCTGCTATTTTATGTTTCTCTCTCACTAGGCTCTAATTTCCTTCCTTCCTCTCTCCCTTCCTTTTCTTCTCTCTCTCTCTCTCTCCTTTTTTTTTCATGGTCTGGCTCTGTCACCCAGGGCTAGAGTGCAGTGGTATCATCGTAGCGCACTGCAACCTCAGACTCCTGGGCTCAAGTGATCCTCGTGCTTCAGCCTCCTGAGTAGCTGGGATTATAGGCACTTGCCACCACACCTGGATAATTTTTGTATTTTTTTTTTTTTGAGACAGAGCCTCAAGCTATCACCCTGGATGGAGTGCTGTGGCATCACAGCTCACAGCAACCTCCAACTTCTGGGCTCAAGCAAGTCTCCTGCCTCCGCCTCCCAAGTAGCTGGGACTACATTTTTTTTTTCTGGTTGCCCCTGTCATTGTTGTTTGGCGGCCCAGGCTGGATTCGAATCCGCCAGCTCAGGAGTATGTGGCTGGCACCATAGCCTGTTGAGCCACAGACGCTGAGCCAATTTTTGTATTTTTTGTAGAGATGGGGTCTTGTTCTTATTCATGCTGGCTTGAATCTTGACCTCGTGGGAGATGAGTACCTTGGATTCTCAGAGTGCTAGGATTACAGGTGTGAGCCACTGTGCTGGGTCCCAATCTACCTACTAATCATATTTTTTAGAAGCCTTGGGCCTGCTGACTTCATCTCTCTGTGATCTGGTCAGTGGGACCAGGCCTCCATAGGCTGCATCAGGGAGGCGGGGACAGAGCCTCAACCTGTCCAGGTTCCACAGAGCCCCCAAAGCCCTGCAGTTCCTTCGCAGGGAGCCAACAATGTGGGCAGTGTGAGCCAATGGTTACTACTACAGGGAGAGGAGAGGGAGTCCAGCCAGTTCCAGCCAAAGACAAACAAGCCCAGCTACCTAGATGGGCAGTACAGTTGCATGAACATCTGTGTGGCCAGGTGCTACATATGGCAGGGAGGCTGGATGCACGCTAGAAAGCCAGTGACGTTGTTCTTCCTGAACACTTTGGGGCCCAGGCCCCTTCTTGTTTAGATCTGGGGCTGACTCTTGTCAGGTCAACTCCTCTTGGATGATGAAGTCCTCCTACAGGTTGTCAGGTCATACTGTGGGAGACGGTAGCCTGTGTCTCTGCCTGAGGAATAGTGTCACTCATGGGACCCTGTTGGTACCTACCCAATAGACATGGCCTTTCTTCCTGTCTAACAGAATGCTTGCTGATTTGTGTGCATCAAGCCAACCCTGGAGCTGGTCATGAGTGGTAGAAGCATCGAAACCATCTCAATCCCCTATGTCATGACCTGTCCCAGTGTGGGCATGATGCCAAGAGATGAGCATGCCACTTAGTTCCGGCCAATGGGATACGTACCTGGGCTGGTGGATGGTTTGGTGTGTGGAACAGCTTCTGGGGGAAATTTTCCTTTCTGATAAAAGTGAGAGATATGGAGAAAAGGTTTTCTTCTCTTCTTTTCCTTCCTACTTTGGATACCATCACACGAGGACATAAAGCCTCAGTGGGACAGCCATCTTGCAAAACCTCAGAAAATTAAAGGCCAGATACTGTGATTAGTAGAGTCAGTAAAATGGAAATTGAATGGAGACACGATTACTTGGTTAAGCCCCTGAACTCATCCCAATATTGTACCTACTCCCACAGTGGAATGTGCTATGTCCACCATAAATGAACTCATAGTTTTTTGTTTTTTGGTTTTTTTTGAGACAGAGTTTTGCTTTGTTACCGTACGTAGGGTGCCCTGGCATCGTAGCTGACAGCAACCTCAAACTTTTGATCTCAAGTGATTCTCTTGCCTCAGCTTCCCAAGTAGTGAACTCATGGTTTAAACTTCTATTAATATGGTTTTGTCTTCACTATAGTTGAAAATAGCCTGACTAATAATATTCACAGACCATGTTTCTGATCTCAGATTGTTCTGATGGCTGGAGAAAAAACCATGCCTTACTGGACTTGAAGATGAACTATTCATTCAATTTATTCATTCAATATTTGTTGAGAGCCTACTATGTGCAAGGTGTACTAGTTTACATTCTAGATGTAAAACCTAAAACAGAACCAGAAAGATGTGGAAGGCTTCAACCTGAAAGAGACTAATTAGGCAGGATTCCTTTGTATGCTGCCTCTGCTGGTTAGCGCATGTGGGGCAGTGCTGTGGCCCTGCATTGGACTAAGCATTCAATGATTAATCTGCACACCAGATTCTTGTGGGAGGTAGTAGTACTACATATTAACTCCACCATGCAGACGAGGAAACTAAGGCTCACAAGTGTCTCCAGGGAAACATAATTAGTGAACGCTAAATTCCTGACCCTATACTTAATCACTTCCGAGATAGACAGGTAATGAGTTCCCCTTTCCCAGACAAGAAGAAAAGGCTATGATTTGGCAGAAAGAATAGGGAAAGATGCTGCACCAGTTCAGCCAGTTAGTCAATCAGACAACTAAGCAGTGAGTGCCTGAGCCACTGACCAGCTAGCACACTAATAGAGATTCATTTCTTCATTTATGGAGCCACTGTGGGCAGGTACCACACTGAGCTCTGGGGACATGAGACTGGACGAGACCTTGCCCCTGGCATCAGGCACTTATAGCATAAATGCCAGTAACCAGATGACTAGAGGCCAGTGTGACAAGGGGTTGTATATGTTATAAGCACAGGGTACCTTGGAGCACAGAAGAGGGCCATTTTGATTTTGATTTAGGAGAGGGGGAAGGGTTGGGACTGAGAGATTCACAATGGAGCAATATTTTACCTGGATTTGAGGCTCAGGAAAGCTGGAGATCTCTCAAAAGTTTGAATATAAAATTACCATATGAACCAGCAATTTCTCTCCTAGATATATATCCACAAGAACCCTATATAGGGAATCGAATAGATATTTATGCAACCATTCTTATGACACATTGTTCACAATAGGCACACACTGAAAACAACCCATGTGTTCATAGATGGATGAATGGGTAAACAAAATGTGTATGAACATACAATGGAACAATATTCAGCCACAAATAAGAATGAAATTCTAATAGCTGCTACAATATGGAGGAAGCTTCAAGACATTGTGCTGAGTGAGATAAGCCAGACACAAAACAACCAATACAGTCTGGTTCACTTATATGAGGTCCCTAGAATAAACACATTCATAGAAACAGAAAACAGATTAGAGGTTACCAGGAGCTAGGAGAGGGGGAATGGGGCGCCTAATGGGTATAGCCTTATTTTTGGAGTGATGAAAACTTCCGGAAATTGTGATGATGGTTATGCAACATTGTCAATGTGGATGTACTTAATACGAATATATGCTTAAAATGGTAAATTTTACACTATGTATGTTTTGCCATTATCAATAAAACAAAAAGGTAGGCTCAGATTTTGCTCAGGTTGAGACTACATTGCATCTTCCATCAGGCATTATAAAGGAACAAAAATGATACACAATCTGGGCCTCCAGGAAGCAGGGCAGATGAAAGGATTTAAGAAAACATGCAAAATAATAGCCCTGTGGTTGGCTTAGCCTCACACTGGGAGGTGAGGGGAGGACAAGCAGGGGGCAAGCCTTCAGCAGGGTTGATCTGAAAGGACATCTTGGTGGAGCGATGGACAGGCAGGAGTGGCAAATCAAAACTCCTCCAGGGACAGGTGGGGCCTGAGATGCCTGAGCCTGGTGGGGAGTAAGATCACAGAGTTTGTTTCTGGGGTGAAATGAGAAGATTTTTATGCCTGAACCACACAGAACAAGTTCTCTGCAAGCCACACACACACACACACACACACACACAGAACCCACACCTTGGTTGTCCTGTCATCCCAGGGCCACTGTACTGTGCCACAGGCATAGTCTGCTGGGAATAAATGCTTGTCCCCTGACCTCTTGCTGCAAATAATTTCTGGATATCTCAAGGTCATTTGTCCCCTTGGCCTACGCAAGGATCTATGGTTTGTGTGCAGCCCTGTTTTGGAAGCAACTAGGATGAGTATTTCCCCCAGGCCTTGACAAGACACTACAGACTTTCCCTTCAGCCATTACTGCCATAACCAGTTAAAGTCCTATGGGTTTAAGAAACTGTGGGTCAGAGAATACTGGAGCAGTCAGGGACCCTGGAACCATCTGGATGGAGCCCCAGATTTACAGAGGAGTTGATGGGACCCAAAAAGACAGCCAGGGGAAGCAGGGAGCCCCTTGTAATCAGAAGCCTCAGGCTGAGTGAGCACTCGTGGGTGATGCTACTGTAAACAGTTCCTTCTGGTTCTGAGAGTCCCTGATCCATGGCCCCCCACTAAGCCACTCTCCCATGGATGGGAGGTCATATCCATCTTCATTATGCTCCCCATCTGGCTTTGCTTTGGTGTTGTTATTATTGGTAATCAACCATCAATTCATTCCTAATGGTGCAACCGGAACACACTGTGGGGTAAAGCCTAGACCACATCTGCCTGGCAGGGTGACGTCCCCAGGAGGCCTGGCAGGCCTCTAACCTCTTTCCATCTCCCTCTTGCCTCATAGGGGCCTTGCCTGTGCTGTCCACTTTTCCTTCAGGTCCCAGGACCAGCCTTACAATTCAGCAGTGGCTTTCCCTGGCACACTGAAGGCCTCTCACACCCACCTCTTCTGCTTAGTCAACCCAAAGCTCCATCTTTACAGTCTCAGGTGTTTGACCAAAGGCACTGTGACTGTTGCAGGAAGACACTGTTCTCCCAGACCTCACCCTTCTCTCATGACTACCCAGAGAAGACAGTCTGGGATTTCACTGGATTGCAGGGTTCTTGGGAGAGAACACAGGGGGACAAAAGGCTCTGGGTGTAAGCTCAGTTGTGCCAGTAACAACACTGAGGGCTGAGCCTGTTTCCTAAACTGAGGGAAGACTCAGCTTCCAAAAGGTTGACAGGTCACAAAAGAGCTCATGCATGAATTTACTTGCACGCATATAGCTTTTTCCCAAGACCCCATTTCAAACGAGGAACGATGTCTTAACCCACAGGCCTGAGAGATGGGGGTATTTTAAGGCACCATGCCTGATTTAGGGAGAATGTAGAGGGGATAGGGTGGAGATCTGGCACTGTCAACTCTGCCCAGTACCGCCTCTGATGTTTGGGACAGAAACATTGAGCAAGGTGTGGAGCAGCCAGGGCTGGGAGGCTCTGTGTGTACTGAGTGTGAGCCCCACATCCTTGGCCTGGATCAAGTATCCTAACCTCTAGGAGCCTCGGTTTCCTCACCAGCGAGAGGAGGACAAGTAGAGCCCACACGAGAAGGCACCAGGATCCTAGAAAGGGCCATACTGATGTCCCAACCACAGATCTCGGTCCTGAACTCCTCCGGGCATCTCAGGCTCCTGTCTCCAAAAAGATGAGTCACCTAATACTAACACAGAGTTCATCACAGGCCAATCAGATACTGGCTGCAAAGGCAGAAAGTAGGCTGAGCTGCAACAGGATCAAAACACTGGCCTGAGAACCTGATAGTTTTAAAAAAAGAAAATCCTGGGTTCTTGCTGTATTAGAAATTTCTTTTGTTCTCCCTCAGCAGGTTCCAGGGCAGCCGAACTGGGAGAAGAGGCTATGTTGTTTTGGCTACTCTCTTGCTTGAGAACACATGGCAGCTGGTTGTCAATAAATAGGTGCTGAGTGGCCCCTGGGCAACAATGGCTGATCAGCGGGACCCACAGCTGCCGTTCCCAAAGAGGGGCTTATAACTATCTGCATGAAATTCACCTGGAAGGAGGTGGTACTTGATAAAATGCAGGTTCCTGGGCCCTGCCCTGGGAAGTCCTGAGACAGAATCTCAGGGGCTGGGAGCTGGGGATCTACCCCTTATAAAAGTTCTCCATAGGTTCCTATTCCTGTGCAGACCGAAGTGTGAGAACAAACCCCTCAGGTGGTGCAGCCAGGCATTGCCCTGCCCCCTCCATGTGGATTCCTGCCCCTCTACCCCACCAACAAGGAAGGAGCCACTGAGGGAAAATAAAGGAACTAACAAAGGAGTATGAGGTCATCATGTCTCCATTGCCTGCAGGCAAAGTCTTAGTCATCTCATCTGTCACACCTTGTTTATTCAATCTGCCCTTAACTCTCACGGAAGATGTGGGGGCCACTTTCCCCTGCTTGCCCCTTCCTGCTGGTTTCTCAATGTGCATTGAAGTAGTGCCTCTTCTTATTAACTTAAAACTTTCCTGGTTCCATAAACCTGAACAAAGTCTTGCACACAGCTAAGATACATCACTTGGGCTTGGGGCCCGTGTGGGGAAGAATCAGTGGTCATGTGGTTACTTTAAACCTGACTGCAGGCAGGAGAGACTGAGAGAAAGCTGCAAAGTGACAATGGCTTTATTGAGGCAGAAATGCAATTCTTTCCTATTTTAAAGGTGTCCTAGGGAGGCACTGTAGAATGGCTGGTAGAACGGCTTCATGAAATCATCAGGCTTTTTCAAACTTGCTTCTTCACCATCTTCAGCATGAAATTTTCACTTCATGGTTCTCCTTGGTTGCTCTAGTCCAATACTAAAATCTGTCTTCCAATTAGTACAAGTTATAAAGCAGAAAAGAAAGACATACCTTACCATAAAACACTTCCTGGGAGTCATAAATGAGCTCCTAATGACATCTCATTTGTCAGAAGTTAGTCACACCTGACTGCAAAGAGATCTGGGAAATGTAGTCTTTATTCCGGGTGGCCATATGCTCAATTCAAAGTCAGAGTTAGTGTTCCCAAGAAAGAAGTGGGAAATAGCACTCTGTGGCACCACTGCAGCCTTCCTCAATCTGAGGCATGTTTGCTATGGTAAGCTCTATATCTGAATTGATTTATGAATATAGATAACTGCCTCATATCCAATAAGAGCAAAATCAGAGAACATGTGAAAAAGTCAGTAAAAGTTAATCAGATATGACAAAGAGATTCTGAAGAAAGCTTAAGTTTTCAGAGATAAGTACATGAGATTCCTTTGAATGGCATCACTTTGGATTTAGGAACAACTGGATTAGGAACTACCTGTGGAATCTTTTTTCTTTTGAATACAGGATTTTGCTAGGTAGCCCAGGCATGAGAGCAATGGCATGGCCATAGTTCATTGCAGCCTCAAGCTCCTAGACTCAAGTGATCCTTCTGCCTCAGCCTTCCAAGGAGCTGGGACTACAGACATGCATCACCATGCCTGGCTAATGACCTTTGCAATCGTAATGTGATTATAAGGAGAGGAGTGCCCAGAGAACATTCTTTTCCCTGGTTAAGAAGGTGTTCTCTGTGCCTCCTTGGCACTGCTGTACTTAGGATCCACATGCCATTCCTAAGGCTGACTTTCTTTTCTCTTTTTTTTTATTTGAGACAGAGCCTCAAGCTGTCACCCTGGATAGAGTGCTGTGACATCACAGCTCACAGCAACCTCCAATTCCTGGGCTCTTGCCTCTGCCTCCCAAGTAGCTGGGACTACAGGCGCCCGCCACAACGCCCAGCCATTTTTTGGTTGCAGCTGTCATTGCCGTTGGCGGATCCGGGCTGGATTCGAATCCGCCAGCTCAGGTGTATGTGGCTGGCGCCTTAGCCCATTGGGCCACAGGCGCTGAGCCCTAAGGCTGACTTTCAACCCCACTTAACTGATGATGTAGCCCCCAGAATCTACTCCCAGCCCTGTTCGTTTTGTGTGAAGATAGTAGGTTAGTTTTCCTGACCATTTACTCCAATGCTCAGAAATCTCCAGTGTTCCTCACTGTCTACCAAACAAACCCCTGATGTCCTCACCAGGCTGCATGCATGTACACACACATGTGCCAACAGATACACTCTGTTTCCATCACATCAATCCACCCGCTGTTCCCCTAACTCACCCTGGGTCTCCGGGTAAGCTATCACCACTGGCATACTTGACAAGGCTTTGCAGGTGTCCCTTCAGTTACTGCTGGAGAAGGGCATGTGCTGGGGGTTGAGAGATATATGGAGCACAGCCACTCAACAACACACAGTCTTGCCATGAGAAACAACAGCCGCAGCTGCCTCGGAGCGGAAGCAGAGCTGGCCAGCCCACAGATCTGCGAGAATCAATGCTTATTGCTGTGTGCCGCTGCCATCTGATAATTATACATGATGTAATAGCAATTTTTGTAGCAATTGCTAAGTAATCCACCTGACCAGACTCTCTCTTTCCTTGTCTGACCTTCTCCCTGCCACCCCCTGGGAGTATTTTCAGGGCCTCTTTTAGGGTATGAATCATCTCTACCTTCAGTTAGGGTTAGGTTTGGCAGTGAACACAGAGATCAAAGTCACAGTAGTTTATACAAAGTAGTTTGTTTTTTCTTTCATGCCAGGTTTCTAAAGTGGACAGACTGTGCACTGCAGTGATGGGTGGTGAGCTGATGCTGCCTGTGTTCCTTAGGATTTCATGCCATGTGGCAAAGCAGAGACAATCCAAGGGGTGAGTGGGAACTGACATTCAGCCTGAAATCCCAGTCCAGGACTGTGTCAAACATGAGGAAGAGAGCAGTTTTCTAACTTGCCATTTAAACAAGGTTTCTTTTTGTCTGTCTGCAGGTACAATGCAAGGATGTGTGCTACATTTTCCTTTTTTTTTGAGACAGTGTCTCATTATGTCGCCCTCAGTAGAGTGCTATAGCGTCATAGCTCACAGCAACCTCAAACTCTTGGGCTTAAGCGATTCTCTTGCCTCAATCTCCCAAGTGCTGGGACTATAGGTGCCCGCCACAATACCTGGCTATTTTTTTGTTATTGTTGTTGTTGCAGTTGTCATTATTGTTTAGCTGGTCCAGGCCGGGTTTGAACCTGTCACCCTCAGTGCACGTGGCCAGTGCCATAACCACTGTGCTAAGGGTGCCAAGCCAAGGATGTGTGCTGCTTTTAATAATGAACGTTCATCTATTCTTCATCCATTTACCACAACTGTCAATTCAATGCCAATCTAGTCTCTTCTACCTTCTATCCACCTACTCTGCCCCTCAGAGAGGGCAGAACCTTCCAGATATCATATGATATCATCTGTAAAGCATCTGATAAGTCGTGTCATCTCTCAGATTGGTTCCAGGGTCCCCTGCAAATATCATATCTGCATATAACCTACACACATCCTCCCATATACTTTAAATCATTTCTAGATTACTTCTAACAACTAATACAATGTAAATGCTATGTAAATTATTATACTTCATTTTAAATTTTTTCTATTATATTTTATTATTGTATTCTTATCTTTTGTTGCTTTTTTTCCCAAATATTTTTGACCTGTAGTTGGTTATACCTGTAGATGGGGAACCCACAGATACAGAGGGTGGACTGTACTTATCTGCAGGTTCTTCGTGTAAATGCCATCACTATATCATTATTCCACCTAAAAAAATCCCAGCAATCCCTTAATATCATTAATATCCAGTCAGTTTGAATTTCCTCAATTATTTGTATAGCTTATTCATTCTAATCACATTTCTAGACATTGTGTTTGGTTGATAGATCCCTTATATCTCTACAGGTTCCCCCTTTGTCTCCTTTTTTCACCTGATAATTTAGTTTTTGAAGAAAATGGTTGGTTTGTCCTATGGAGTTTCCACAATCTGAATTGCTGAAAGACTCCCAATGGTATCTTGTACTAAGTTTTTCTGTTTTCTGTGCTTCCTATCAGTTGGAGTTAGATCTGGGAGTCTGACCAGGTTCAAGTTCCATTTCTTAGAGAGACTACTTTATGGGTGGCGTGTTCTTCTAACTGGAGACACGTCATGTCCCGTTGTCTCTCTTTTGGTGATATTGGTAGCCATTGATGGTCATTCTTAGCAGTGTTATTCTATTAAGATGATATTCCGTTTATATCTCTTTTTCGTTTATTAACCAATATTTCTATAAAGAGAGATTTCCCCTCATTCAATATTTCATTATCTTAAAATTGTGGAGTTTGCACAGGAAAGATGAGATACATGCTTGGTTCTTTTTCTTTATTTATCAACTATTAGCTTTTCCAAATGAGCTTTTTCTAATAATAACAATCCTACTTCCATCCCTTTTGCTAGGACTGTGCTGCCAGGGGATCTGGGATCTTCAGCATTTAACCTGGGCAGCCAGGTGCTCTGATAATTTCCCTGTTACATGGGAGAAAGGGATGGCGGACCCTGAATGCTTGCTTTGTTTCCTGTTGCCCCATACTTGTTTGAGGGTTGAAGTGGCTTTGTTCATCTCCCATCCTTCGCATTGCCTGGTGTGCAGGGCTCTGCTCAGTGACTGTGTGGTGAACACCCAAGTAAATGGTCCAGCCCTCACTGCTTCTGTCCTTCCTGTGACCCAGCTTCCCACACCAGTATGAGGACGCTGCTCGGCACTCCCTCCGACAGCCCACTCATCCTGAGCTGCTGCTGCTCCTCCTTCCCTCTCCCTCTTTTCCACTGCTTCTGCTCTCACCTTCCTCCTCCTCGACCTCCTTTTCTTCCTCCTCGTTCCAGTTCCTTCTCCTTTTCCTTTTACTTCTGGACCTTTGCTCATGTTTGCATCTCTGTTTCTTAGCCTATTCAGAATGGACTCTCATCTTAGGGTCCTCACATACCTTGATCTATATGAGGGGTTTCTTGAGTATTCAAGTGCACCTTGACCTCTGTCTGACTCTCCGTCATCCTGGCCTTGACCACTGTTCATTTTCTTGTGGACCTAACTCTCCAGTGGACTGTTGGTGGCTGGGGACGTGCCTCTTTCTGCAGCTGGCTGCCATGTTTAGCACAGAGCTATTGTGTTTCCCGTCATGGTGGGCTCATTGATTGAAGCATGGCTGTTTTGTACAGTTTTTGTATCTACTTGATGCCAACACAACATGGAGAAGATCAGGAATTCTATCATGTCCTGGAAATTTTTAATGTTTATGTGACTGATGTGATGGATTTATTTTCATTTGTTGGTTGAAGGGCAATGGTGGTCACAACCCACATTTAATATTGGGTTCCAAAGGAGTTCTTTTTGAAATAGATGCTTCTGGGCCCCAGAAACATGATGATCTTTAGAAATCTTTCTGCAGGTGGCCACAGTGCAGCCAAAAGAGACAGGAGTCACATTGTGACTATTTCCCACCTTATAGGGTCATGTTTTTCCATTTTGGATCAGAAATTATAGACCAACCTTCACCTTTCATTTTTTAATATTTTTTTAGTTATATATATATAAACTATGTTGTTGTTTTTATTATAAAACACACACACACATACATATATATAACATATATATATATAAAACTATGTTGTTGTTTTTATTGGAGACAGAGTCTCATTATGTCACCCTTGGTAGAGTGCCATGGTGTCACAGCTTACAGCAACCTCAAACTCTTGGGCTTAAGTGATTCTCTTGCCTCCACCTCCCAAGTAGCTGGGACTACAGGCGCCTGCCACAATGTCCAGCTATGTTTTTGTTGTAGTTGTCATTGTTGTTTGGCAGGCCTGAGATGGGTTGGAACCCACCAGCCCCAGTGTGTGTTGCCAGCACCTTAGCTGCTGAGCTACAGGCGCCGAGCCTTTAGTTTTACATATTAAGCTTGAAGACATGTATAAGATACTGATTTTGGCAGGATATAGGAAAACCATACAAAGAAAAAAACTTTGATGAGTGAGCTATTTCTACAAATCTTTCTAGTCTCAGAAATCTGCTTTATTAAACTTCTATGGACTTTAACTAATGGGTATGGGAGTGAAAAACAGTCATCCCAGCATGAAAAAGATGGGAAGTAGGAACAAGAATAGGCTTTTGGTTAGGAAATATGGATTCTAGTTTTAACTCGGCTATGAATGGTTGTGACCTTGTTCACACCTGCTTCTAAGTCTCAGTTTCCTATTCCGTTAAACAAGAGATGGGCAAGGCAATAATCAAGTTTCATTCTGGACATAGCACTGTATTTTTGCTTTTATAATTCTCTGTACTATTCATAGACTCCATACCTATCTTCTCATTTTATTCTCATGATAAACATATAAAGTAGATCTAGCAGGGGTTATTATTCTCCCCCATTGGATAGATGCGTGGATTGAAGTTGGGAAATTTTAGATGATTGTTCAAGGTTTCATTACAAACAAAATCCCCTTTTAATCCACAATAACTACTTTTTAGCAGGAGGTATGTGCCTGTGTACAGACATTAGTATGTAAGAGAATGTGGGTATTTGTCAGTTTCTCTGATGTGTGAATATGAAGGTTGTGATTATTAGGTGTGTTTATGATTTCCCCAGCTTTATGTTGCTAGTCTGTTGTTTGAAGATTGCCCTTTTCTAATGGATGTTCTATGTTATGGCATAATTTATAATAAGTGCGTTAACTAGGCAATCATAAATAATAACCAGAGGGCAAGAGGTAGTGGGCAAGAAGAAATAGACAAGTAAACAGGAAAGAACTCAGAGTTAAATAGTCAGGCACTATTCTATGTACTGCAAAAATATTAACTCATATGTTCCTCACATAGATCCTATGAGGAAGGCTGCTGTCGTCATTTCCATCTTATAGATGTTGAAATCAAGGCCTAGAGGAGTTACATAACTTGCCTGAGCTAGTGTTAGAGCTAGAACGTGAAGCCAGGAAATCTGATTTCAGAGTCTGTTCCCTAACCAATCTCTTGTCAAGTTCACATTGCATAATCATAAGCCTTGTGAGCTTTTCTGGTATGAAGTGAGATTAAAAAAGAAGAATGCCCACCCAAAATAATAAGGTTGTAGAGAAATTGACATAACACACACACATATACACAGACACACACACGCTACTGATAGCATTAACAATGAGCTTCATCTTTCTATAAATAATAGTGGGAAAAGCCATAAAGTTTTCCATCCTTGTCATTTTAGAAATGCCAATCAAGATGCTATATGCATGAAGAAGTTTATTTTGTGATTTATAATAATGAAAAACTGGGAGGAAACTAAGTTCTCTAGAATAAGATAAGATTAGGTAATTTCATAATACATCTACCTGTTAGAATATAAAAATACTTGAAATAATTTCAAAGACTACATAAAAGGACAGGAAAATGTTTCTGACAAAATGTTAAGTTTAAAAAGCAGGATAATATGATCTAATGCTAATAGAAAAAAAATAAGCAGGCTAAAAAGTATGTAGATTATAATGACAAATCTAATATATATGCATACTGGCAAAGCCTGAAATAGAAGGGGAAAACATTCAAGTAGTTAAGTGTTTATTAAAGTTGTTTTGTGTTTTCCAGATTTTTATTAGGTGATGGCATTATGTTTATCCAATAGATAATGAGAAAAGGAAAGAGCTGGTGGCAGGAGTGGGTTGAAATAATCTTGTAGAGTGAGGCTTAGGCTGGTGGAAGGCTTCCTTGAGTTCTCTGGGGGCAGCCAGAGGAGTTTAGGGTGGAGAAAAGGGTTTGGGTTTGAGGGAGCATGTGCTGGTGGGAGAGAGATGTACCCTGGGCTCCTGCCTTGCTCCTGCCCTGCTCCTGCCGCTGGGAATTGGTAGCTTGGTGTGTTCACAGAACTTCTTCCGTTGTTCATTCTTTAAGTCTCAGAAGTCGTTGAAGTCACTTTCCTGGAGTCAACTCCAACTGCTCTTCCTACCTCTACCCACTGGGATGGTTGCCCTCCCGGGTGCCCCCTTGCACAGTACCCTATGCTCTGCCTATCACTACATGGAGAAGCTCTTCAGCAATGTCCTCTTTGCATTTCTGAGGCCTCTCTGGGCTGCAAAGGTTGAGATTACTTCCCTACACCTTGAACACACCATAAATTAAATAAAATGTCCTCCTTTTTCTTATCTCTAAAACAAGGACATATTGGGTGGGATCAGATTCCTTCCAACTCTTAACTTTCACCTAAGGCTCATTAAATAAAGGAGACACTGAATTTTGAAGACAAATCCCAAAGTATGAAATGTCCTCTATGTTTCTGCCTGTAGATGGGCCCTCAAGCATTCTCTGCCCTTGGTGTGGACTGTGAGCCTGGTCTGAGGGTTGGGTTGGTTGTGAGCATGGTCTGGGAGTTTTCCTAGGTCAGCTGAACAAGCAAGGACATGGCCTTAGCTGTCTCCTGACACTAGGTCTGGGACTGTTGTCCCAGCTATCAATTGGAGTTAGATCTGGAGGTCTGCTCAGGTTCAAGGTTCATTTCTTGGAGAGACTACTTTATGGGTGGTGTGTTCTTTTATCTGGAGACACGTCACATCCCATTGTCTCTCTTTTGGTGATATTGGTAGCTATTGGTAGCATGTCTGGGAGTTTTCCTAGGTCAGCTGAGCAAGCAAGGACATGGCCTTAGCTGTCTCCTGACACCAGGGGTCTTGTGTGGGAAGGCTCTTTGTCTTGGACTGTCACAGAGCACACATGACAGGGTGGCTGTACCTCCACGTGTGAAACTGCTGGAGTTGCAGGGTTTTGATGCACATCTGCCTGCTGGCTGTGGAAGTGGGTGTGTCTGCACATGGCTGAGTGTACCTGTGTCAGAGCAAGGAGAAAGGTGGACTAGTGCCCTGGGTTTCTGGGCAGGGTATCTCTGTCTAATGGTGAGCGAGCACCACAGTGAATGAGTGGTTTTCAGTTCGCAAATAATTACTGTGAGCTCTTGCTCTGCAAGGCAGGGGAGTGCATGTCTTACCTGTGTCTGCACCGTGTGTCCCCTCTGTGTGTCTTTGGGAATGTGTTCTTGGCACGTGTCCTGCGTTAACAAGGCGTTCAGTGTGTGCATGTCTATGTGACAGTGCCTAGGTCCTCTTTGCGGCTGCTTGATCGCTTTCCAGCTTCACTTGTGCCCACAGTCAGGCTCTGCACGTGCGCAATCTCTGAGCGCACGTCCCTGAGTGACCCGTGTGCGGTGTGCAGGGACCTCTGGGTCGTGTGCACTTCGTGAGCTCGTGCCCGTCTCTCTGCACTAGCGAACACACCTCCACATGTCTGGGTGCACGTCCCTCTCCATGTGTGCACGTTCCGTGTGCACGCCGCCCGCGGTTGTGTGCAGGGACGCTCCTCAAGCACGCGCTGTGGCCCGCTGGCTGCCAGGTACCCGCGCTGGGCTCCTTGCGTCCCGCGGGGTTGACCCCACCCCTCGCGCCCCGCAGCGGGCCGCGGCGATTGGCCGATCGTCCCCTTCCAGCCATCACCCCTCCCTCCCCTCAGCCACCCGCGCGCCCGCGGTCCCCGCTGTCCCCCGCGGTTCCGGCGAGGCCGCGCCGCGCTGCGCTCCGCTCCCATTGGCTGCGCGCGCCTTTGTGTGGCGGCAGCTGCGGCCCCAGCGCCTTTGAATGTCGAGAGGGGCCGGGAAGGGAGCCTTTCCATGGGCCATCTGTCTCCTCGCCAGCCGCCGCCCCGCCGCCGCCCGCGCCCCGCGCTCCGCCTCCTGCCCCGGCGGCTCCCGCAGCCCCGCCGCCGTCCGCGCCCGCGCCCCGGAGCCGCGCCACAAAGGGCCCGCGCGCAGCCGCCGCCGCCGCCGCGCGAGGAGCCAGGATGGTCCTGGTCCACGTCGGTTATCTCGTGCTTCCTGTGTTTGGCTCTGTGCGAAACAGAGGTATCGCTTTTTCCTTTCGGGGTCTGCTTCCGAGCGTGGATCGCCGCAGGCACCGGGGCGGGGGCGGGTGCCGCGAGTGGTTGGGGGCTCAGGGCACACCCGCAAGGACGCAGTGTGAAGGATGGCTTCTCCCTACCCCCTTTCCGGGGGACCCCCAAGTATGGGGGTAGCCTCCCTCGTGGGAGCTTTTGTAGTGAAGTTAGGATTTGGCGAATTTGGGTCCCTCCCTTCCCAGCCCCATTTTTTATAATTTGCGGCAGACGTGGTTCCCCCAAATCACAGCCCCTTCCCCTAATACCAAGCCCTGTATGATCGAAAGGAGAGATACATGACTGTGTGTGTGTGAGGGGGCGGGGGGAGCGGGAGAGAGAGAGAATATGAATGCTGTCTGTGATTTGCTTTTTGTGAGGTATATGTGTGTTTTGTATTATTTACATTTTGTATTTCTTCATTTTTTTTGGTCATTAATGCCGAGGGCTGGTTAGCTGGGATCTGGGTATCTGCCTTTTTCCATGCCCCAGCCCCCACCTTCTCTTGGGCACTTGCATGATTTTCTGTCCCATCCTTTTCTCCCCTTAAACCCTTTTTGTGTATCGCCTTGGTGCTATTGCCCGTCTCACCCCGCCCCCCGCAATTGTCTTTGTATGACAGTTGCATTTACGGGTTCAGGATGCTTGGGGGTGTGTGTATGTATGTGAGTGTGTGTGCATGTGTGTGAGTGTGCTCGCGCGCCTCGGAGAGTCAGACGTGCGCTGCTGTGCACCCCGGGCCTGGCAGGAGCGGGGTATCAGGCCCTCGGGTGTTGCGCTGTGCGAGAGGAGGTGGGAAGCTGCCCCCACGCCAGGCCTTTGCCCCGGGCAGCGGTTGACAAAGCAGCAGGCCGGCGCGGGCTTTGTTTTTAAACTATGATATATGGCGTGTGTTTGCACGGTCCCTTTCCTCACATCCCCTTTCCCTTACATTCTGCTATAACAGCTTGATTCCCCCCCCCCCACTCCACGTTTCTTCCATTTTCTTTTAATAAAAATTTCCCACCTCCCAAAGCAAATCCAAGATGCATTTAGACTCATTTTTTTTTTCTTTTTGTATTCTGCCTCTGGACTCACATTTCTCTTCTTGGAAATGTTTCTTCTGTCCTCTCCCACTCCACGTATGCTTAAATCCCCGCTGGCTCAGGCCCCCTCCTCTTCCCCACTCCCTCACACACTGAATGATGTCTTCCCTTTGCCCACCAGGACTCCTCTACCAAGTCAGGGGGTGGGGTCGCAGGGCCATCGCTTCAGCGCGCCCCAGGGGCCCGATTGGGCAAGAAAAGGAAAGCCCAGTCCTATTTCTTCCAGCCCAGCTGTTCCCAACCCCGCGCCTCTCCCAGAACCCAAAAGGCAAGGTTGGCCCCTTTAGGCCTGTTTGAACCTTAGTTTTTTTGTGTGATGATAGAATGATGACATTCTGCATTTATCAAATCTTTTTTTTTTCTTCATTGTGTAGCTCAGTGAATGGTCAACTCGCTGCTGTGTGCGCTGTGACCCTTCTGCCTCCGCATTTAGCTGTATTGTGACACCCCTCTTAACCATTTCCTGTCTCCATCCGAGGAAGGCATTGCTATTTAAGCGGCAGTATCCCCTATCTCAGGCCAGCCTAGCCATGGGGGGTAGTGGGGGAGTGCGTGTGTGAGGAAGAAGAAGGGGGTGGGGGTTTGGATGAGATCTCCTTGAAATGCCACCCATCCCCCCAATACACAATTATCTCTTATTACTTGGCATTTCCTCTTAAAACGGGTGTGGAACATTACACTAGGCAGAAATTCAAAAATGATTAAGAAGGATGTTGAGCCTGAAAGTATAATTATCCTGATTAAATCATTATCATCCTCATTAATACCACCAATCTCTAAATACCATTGCAGGATGCCGATTTCATGTTTTGAAATTCAAATTGCTCAGCTGTCTTTAAATTTTATTTTTTATTCTAACCCCACCAAAAAAAAAATCGAACCAAACAAATTGTGCCCCCCAGTTAAAGTTTACTTTCTTGGCAAACATGCCCACAGGAAATTCAAGGGCTAAGGGGTGAGTTGGGCTGTGGGTAAAATTTAGCACAATGTGAGAAGAATTCATGACCTTCTGATAGAGGATACTAATGCTTAACTCAACAAGGTCCTAAACCACAATCTTCTTGTAAAACTATTAGATAGTCTGCCAGCTTAAATCTGTTCTTTTTAGTTTCCATTGTAGTAGTGTAGGATGTAGGCCATTTCAGAATAGATGTAGAGAAATAACCATTTTTGTATCTTCATCTTGTTTAGCCGAGTACATTGCACTGTAAATCCCTGTTAAGTGGATTCCTTTTGCTTTGGCTTGGAGGCTGCAGACCCCCCATTTTCAAGTTATCTGGGTGGCCATCATCTGGTTTCCTGGCAACACCCAGGCATAACTGATGATTACATTTAGTTGGAGGCAAAAAAATTATTAAACATATGTATTTAAAGAAATAAATCTTTGATGAAATGACAGTTGCTGCTATTCCATAGCTTCTGAAAAAATTTGATGTGCCAAGGTTCCTGGCTTAAGGGGGAGCTGTGGCCATAGTGTCTTAATTGTTTAATTGTACAATGTCAAGAACATCTTTGGACATCCGCCCTGGCCCTCAGAGCTGCCCCTCTAACAGCCGGCTCCCTTCTGCTGCTTGCTAGCCAGACCTGCTTGAAAACTGAAACAAAACAGCAGCAATAATGAAATAATTAGGACCCTATTTCGAGGGCCCTTCCAAAATAAAGTCCCAAGTAGCCTCCCCAGACTGCCATTTGGCAATCTGAAAAGAAAGGGTTGGGGGAAAGAAAAGAAAAAAGAATCCCAGCAAAATGGTTTTCCATTAAACAGGGGTAGCGTGTTCTGCTGTGCTGAATTACTTCCTGTTCTTATTTTGTGGGTAATTTTTTCTGTATCAAATATCCTTTTGGTTGTGTATCTTTTTCACCTTTTCTTGTACTAAAACTGAAGCATGATCTGTATTTTTTTACATCCCCCAGTTGACAATGTACAGCGCTCGGTTAGAGATGTTACCCTGCTGAAACGTACTGTGGTCGTGTAGCCCGGGCCATCTGCTCATTGTACGCTGCTTTTGTTCTGTTGCCCTTCCGAAGCATGGTGGGCCCAGCCTTTTTTTTTGTATCGTGTGCATGATGACATTGTTACACACAGAATCCACTAATACTAATATACAATCTCTCAATAAAGAACTAGTTTTCCTATATTAACCTAGTGTGCTTTTTCTCTTGCTGTTTTCCCATTTATTGTCGTATCCTGCTGTTTAGATTTTCCCCCTTGCTTTTCTATTCCCACCCTCACCCACCCACCACCCCCACCTCCCATTGTAAGATTTGAGTGAATGCCTTTTCTTTTTATTTTCCTTTTAGTTTATTTATTTATTTAATTAATTATTTTATTTATTTATTTTTTTGTGGTACTGATATGGTGACTTTAATCTCATTTAGTCCATATCTTTTTACAGTAGACATCTGGGGCCATAGGAGGGGTGACCTGTCCTATTACACTGAAACAGCTCACCTGCATAGAGGGGACCCCTATCGTTGACCACATGTGTACTTAGTATCTTCCACATTCATCTTAGTTTCCAAGATACATGGGCACTGGGTTTATGATGCTGGTGAAGAAAAGGGGATATAACACTTAAGTTGAGAAAAGGGATACTGTTCTTAACTAGCAATCTTGTAGCATTTCAGACTCACCTGAAAAACCCATTTTGAATTTGTTTGTGTTTTAACTTCTCTGTTAACTGTCTCATTGATTTACTGTCCTTATAAATCATGCTGGGGGTGATTTGTTCCATGTAGTTAAAGCCATGACTTAGAATTTTAAATTACCCTCTTCCATGTGCATATTTAAATTTTGGGGAACAGCAATGTCAGTTTTGCCTCGAGATCCTGGATAAGGAAGATGTTTGCAACAGAAACCAACTCAGACACCTCCCCCCAATCCCAGGGTCAGCAGACCTGTTACTGTAGGAATAAGAGGGTCCGTGCAAACTGTGAGCCAGTGAAAGCTGATTATAGCCTCCTTGCCTGCCGCTTCATCTGTGGCCTTAGGCCCTCTCTTAAAAGAAAGCCAGATCTCAGCCATTGTCTAAATGTGCTTGTGGGGAGGGGGTGGAGGAGATAAGGGGAAAGTCAGGACCCACCCCCAAATTGAATTGGAGAAGAATGCTTAAAATGTGTCTTTTTTCCATATTGCTTTAGAGAAGCCAGTGGAGAGGTATTTTCTCTCCCTAGAGAGGAGCCCAAATTCAAGCGCTTGTCAGTTACACCTATTCTTTTTCAATCCAGAACAAGCCTTAAAATGAGGCATTTTAGACACCGAGGAAAGCAGTTGATTAAAGAAATTCATGGTCCCTTCAAAGGGTCATCATTTTGGAGCTGTGCCATCAGGGAGGGGCTGACTCCTGGATTTACCTCTGCTCCTCTGGCTGGGCTGGTGCACACCCGCCCAGCCACAGTGCTTCCTGGCCTTCTTTGTGGTTCCATGTGACTCTCCTCTCCCCTCACACTGCCCTCTCTGCTCTGGCCCTTTGTTCTTGTGCTCTTCCCAGCCTGGGTGGGAAAGCTGAGGTGATTTACTGTGACACATGGACACACATGGATGTTCCCAGTGGAGGTTCGTGCTGTAGTTTGTGCAAGAGGAGATACATAAGTCTACAAGGCTAGTCCTTCCAGAATTTTGTTTCTTCTTTTTTGAAAAAAAATTTGATTTACATGAGACATTTAATTTTGTTCCTAGTTTGAGAAAGCAAAACAAACCACGCCAATCCAATCTCCAAAATAGTAAAACTACCCTAAATGAAGTGATCACCCTCATTTTTGTCCTAGAGAGCAGTGACTCATTAGATCAATATCAACCAACTCCAAGATCTGTATTAACTTAGTATAAGTATATCAGAATTGTTTGACAATGCATTTTTATTTTGTAGAGACAGAGTCTCACTTTATCGCCCTCGGTAGAGTGCCGTGGTGTTACACAGCTCACAGCAACCTCCAACTCCTGGGCTTAGGTGATTCTCTTGCCTTAGCCTCCCAAGTAGCTGGAACTATAGGCGCCCGCCACAACGCCTGGCTGTTTTTCTGTTTTTGCAGTTCGGCCGAGGCTGGGTTTGAACCCGCCACCTTTGGTATATGGGGCAGGCGCCCTACTCGCTGAGCCACAGGCGCCGCCCTCACGATGCATTTTGAGGATAGGTTAGTAACCTAGAGATAATATAGAAAGCGATGGTTTAATGGGGGATCATGTTTTATTAATTAATGACGTGCATAGTATGTTTAACCCAGATAGATCGAACTAAACACTTACATATTAAGGAGACTTTCCCCTGACTTGATAATTTAAGAACTACAAAGCCATTGTACTTTATATTTACTCTGTCAACCACCTGACACATATCTGTTTTAGAATTTTTGTCGTACCCTCATATTAATCTGAAATTAAAATAACTTTCAATTTCAGGATTTTGGAAAAGCCCTTGGTTAAGTGTCCTATGCCACAGATTTTGTAATTAAGATTGAACATAGCTCTTGTTTACAGCTCTTTCTGAACAAGAGAAGTTTTCTCTTGAAACTAGTAATAGATAAGGCCCATTAAATTAATGAGTTTTCTTTAATAGTCATTTTCTATAGACCAGCAAATGCTATGAATCATTCAAGGTTAGGGGAAAAGGCCACCAAGAGTGTTAATGCCCTAATATGCAGGTGACAGACCTGTGCTACTTCTTTTGCTATTGCAGTTTTCTCACCTGCTACCCCAGTTCCTCAAGTCCTCCCCCTATTTTAAATAAACAATGGTGTATTGCAACAGCTTCCTGGTTTCCTAGGCTAAGGGAGCAACAGGTCTGTGCTGGATCCCAGGGCAACACGAGTCCCTTCCCTGAAGCAAGAGCAGGAGACCACAGGCCCCTAACTCTGATTTAGGATATGTCTTGGGTTCTCTCAATTCCACCTGACCACTGTTGCACCTTAGTTTCTTTAAGGATATAAATAGCTTTTAAAAAATTCCTGGCTTAACATCAGATGAAGGTGAATTAGTATTTTTTAGTTTCCAGTATGATTTAGCCACAGATGAACCAATATATTTATAGGAGAATCAGAGGTCAAGGGTGGGGTGAAGGGCCTCCCTTGGAGAGACAGATATTCAGAATAATTCGAGAGGAAAAAGCAAACATTTAGAATCTCATCACAAGCCACACACGCAATGCCTGTACCTCATGTGTTCCGTCATTCATTCGTTCACTCACTCACTTGTTTGTTCATTTAGTTAATGAGTGTTCATTGAATACCTACTTGGGACCAAACAATGTGCTACAGGGGATACAGAAGAAATGGGGACCTGGGTGCCTCCCTTCCTGGGGTTTATGCTGAGGCTGAGGGATGAGTGCTCAGAAACCAGACATTGCCTAAGATGTTCTGTGCCAAAGTGCCCAAAGGAATGGTAGACTGTCCTGACTGGTGAGGTAGAAAGAGCTTGAAGCAGTTCAGGGTTTGAGTTCTAGCCCAGTCTTGATCTGAAAGGATGAACTTGGGCCGCCCCCCTGAATATCATCTGAATGATGACTGATGACCACCACACAGCCTACCCGATGGTCTGCATCTCAGCTATCCACAGGTACCCAGCATGCAGCAGGTGCCTGGGTTCCTTCCTGTCACTGCTGTAGGCATTTACTGGCCAGAGCATCAAATAAAGTCAGAGGTGACCTTACTAAGGAGGTGCGATTGCAATGTGCTTCAGAGGATGGTGCGATTGCAGGAGGGAAGAAGAGGAGAGGGTGCTGCAGGTGGGGTTTTGGCCAAGGCCAGTGGCTCTGCTGATTTAGCAAGAATTGAAAGCACATATGGGGGATATGCATGTGCAGGGGTGTGTGTGCAAACCTGCGCCTCATGGGTGCGGGGAGCACCAGTTCATTGTCCTGCCTTGAATGGCTCTCCCTGGAGCACAACTCCAGGAGCCGCACAGCATGAAGTCTGTGGGAGAAAAGGCTGGAAGAGATTTTGAAGCCAGTTTTTGAAGGCCTTTGGAAGAGATCGGACTTGCTCTTTTGGCCACTGGAAACTTTCTGGGAAGAGGGGTGTTTAGGAGGAATGAGACTAGGGGCAGATTCGGAGGGGGGTGGGGTGGGAAAGGGGCCTTACCTTGAGGGAGAGTGAATGGGATTGATTCCATGTGGGGGGTTGCTGAGGGCAGGAGGTCTTTGGGGTGCTTGGGTGAATGTAAGGTGGTGAAGACAAATAGGAAAGATGGGAGGCACCATCCATTTCAGGGAAAAATGAGTGTAAGTGTATAGATAAACACACCGAATTTGAGATGCCAGTGGGGCAGAGGAACAAGTACAGTGGCAGTATCTGGGCATTGAGACTCCTAGTACTTTCAAGTATAGATTCCTGGTTGGGGTAGGAAATGAACTTCAGTAATAAAAAGTTCTTCATGTTTACATGACATACCTCTCAAAAAACTCTCTCTCCATACTTGGGTCATTCACACGTGTCTCTGGTTGCGTAAGTCACCCTCTGAGCATTCTCTCTTGCAACTCCTCCTAGGGAAATATATCGCTCTGTGCCCAGCTTTGTCAGTTTGAATAAGTTTTATTAAATTTCATCCTTCTGGAAAAGAAAGACTCCAAGGTGGGCAAGTGGCAGAAATTTTGCTTCCACAGTTTTGCAAAAAGGTTACCCCTTCCCATGGGAGCCAGAGGAGTTGGAGGGAGCCTACCCTGATAGCAGAGTAGGGGACAGACGGCGGAGGTCCTGAACTTAGGATAGGTCCTGTCTGCAGAGAGAATTTTCCCCAATTCAAAACTTTTTCTTCCATTGTCTCGTTTCCTCCTGGGCACAGCCTGTGAGGAGATAATTGAGAACTAGAGCAGGAAACTGAGGCCAAGAGTGATGAAAGCCTTAGTTGCCCTTCCCCCAGCGAATAAATAACTGAGCCAGAAGGGCCCAGGGGACTGGACACTCCCTGCGACTCCTGAACTGTCCTCCATGGTCCCACATGCTGTCAGGAGCCCTGGTAAGACCAAGATGAGTTAGAAAGGACCTTGTCCCTTCACAGCCAGTGTGATCAATTCTGAATGCTGGGCTCTGGGTCCACACTGGGAAAAACCTCTTTCTAGCTCAGGGTCTGCAAGGCTGGGAAGGAGGGGTTCCGGGTGTGTCCTAGAGGGACAGGGAGGGTGCATGGTGGGCCAGAGAATCCCAGGAGGAAGTGAACAGAGCAGCAGAACCCAGGGTCGAGAGTCCTCTGCCTTCAGACTCGGGCTCAGAACAGACGTGGCCAGCTTGCTGGGTACTGGAGAGAGGTGGAGTCAGCTCCGGTTTCCACAGACATATAGGGGTTCCCTTCCTGGGCTTTGATTCCCATGTCCAGGGCACATTTTGCATACTTTCTTAGACCATCTTAGATCCTTTCACAAATTGTTAATATACCTATATTATTTCATGACGGTAATAGAATCACATTTTGGAAAGCCAAGAAAATAAAACAAACGAAAAAGAGTCTGTGAGGAATCCATTCCTCTGTGGTCATGTTAGTGAAGTGTCCTCCACATTTTTGTTCATATCTTTGGTGTTTTTTTAAAATAGAGCTGTAAGCACAGTATATATACAATTTTAGCATTCTGCATTTCTTATCTAACTTCATGCCACAAGCATTTTTGAATTTTGCCATGTTTTCACCAGCATCCCTGTTAATGGCCGCATAATGCTCTACTGGCGTAGCTCAGCCGTCAAGTTTGAAGGTCTAAACACCACTCCCCACAGCTGCTGTCTGGCCATGTGGGGAGGAGGTTGGCAGAGGAGGTCTGACTACACACCAGCCCTATCCATCCCCAGACCAAGGTGAAGGGAGGCAGATAAGAGAGGGCTGGCTGAAGGAAGAAGATTTGGATATACTGTTCTGAGACCTTCTGCCACAAACTTCCACTGTGATCTTGAGCATGCCGTTTTTTTCTATCAGGTCTCAGCTTCCTCAGCAGTCAAATGGATAGGTCTATTGTTTGTGCTTTACTGAACTTGACACCGAAGCAATGCATATGAAACAAATGGAGAAGCCAGCCCAAGGCAACGGTAATGATAATTACTATCATCCGCATGGTGGGTGCTCGGGCTAGCCAGCAGAACAGTGGCAAAAGCCCTGGCTTTGAGTCCCGCTCTGTCAGTAACTACCCATGTGAGGTCCTGGCCAAGTCTGACTGCTCTGCAACTTTGCTTCCTATCTTCCCAGGGAGATAATTGGCCTGATTGCCCCTTCCTGCTCTCAAGCACTGTGCTTTCCTCTTCCTGAGCATAGCTCCCTGTGTCCATGGCCTTTTAGCCTTTTCATGGGGACGATAGCCACGTGCCTTTAGCACTCAGTAGGTATGTGACTTTCCACAGCAGCATGATGGGAAGGAGCAGTGATTGCCCCTTCTGGCCAGCAGCCTGCCCAGGGCCTGGGTTAGGCCAGGAAGCACACACAGGGCTCTGACCCAGCCTGGGGCTGCTACTAACTCTGGGGCTCAGGGAGTTCTTGACATTGTTGCTTCCTCAGGCCCTCCTTTCCCTTAAATATGGGCCTGGGGCTACCTCCAGGGAATGGGAGGGGCACAGAGGGGGCCTTCCAGGAAGGATGGTAATGGTCATCCACATGGTGGGCTGCCCAATGATGCCAGCAGTGATCATGCAGTATCCCCTAGATCTCAGATCTCACCGAGCCCAGGAGGAAGCGCTGGCTGCTGACTCAGCACCAGGCTGCGGGGTGGAGAGGGGGTGGAGAGCTCTGAGGCTGGGAGGAAGTGAGAATTCAGCCAACACCTGTCTCAAGGAAGGGCAGGAAGCTTTGGAACAGCTGCTGCTCCCCCTCTGGGGCTGAGGGTGGGAGGAAGGGTGTGGGAGGCTACACTCTCCCTGTCTTCTCTCCTCCTTCCAGCCAGCCTGCTTAGCTCTAGCTCCCCTCCTGTTGGGGGCTGCCTACCCCCAGGGCCCTCCCTGTCTTAGAGTCATTGCTTCTGCTCCCAAGTCCGTGGGGGCTAGTGGGTTAATGTGCTAACTCCCTCCTTCAAGGTGGGCACACTGGCCTTCGCTAAGCCGAAGGCAGGCCCATTCCCTGGAGGTAGCAGGAATGGACTACGGGCTGGGCATAAGGATGGGCTTGCTGACTGGAGAGGGAAGATATAATTCTGGTGAAGGTGAGGGAGAAACAGTGGGGACGTGGGCCCAGAGCATGTCCCCAAATCTGTGCTAAAGGAAGGAGTCAGCAGAGAGAGCTGGGACCAAGCTGGGTCCTGGGTCAGTTAGCTTCTATCAGAGCCCTCATCTTGAACACTCAACCTTTGGTGGCCTCATGTTCCTTGGGGCATAAGTGGGAGTCAGTCTTGAAGAGGGGGCCTGGGCAGGGCTGGGTCAGGAGGTGCCTGAAGCTGAGGAGTCTAGCCTTGTCCTGCCTGGAGGAATGGTGTCACAGGGAGGGTTGGGGGAGAGCAGCTGACTGGCCCCCAGCTGGGTCCTCCCTGGGCAGGTGGGGTGATTGAGAAGGTGGGACAGGAGACAGCCTGGGATAGGGTTTTTTCTTTCTGTCCCCATCTAGTTCTGGCAGGCCTAAGCCCCCAGGAGAGAGGTGGAGGAAGGAAGGCTTATGGATAGGAAGGAGGGAGGTAGTAGGTAGATGCACCCTCATGTCACCTGGCAGGTGTCGCTCTTCATCCCCTGGGTACCCCCCTTTCTGGGAGTACTGCTGCGGGGACACAGGACATGCACTCTGCAGAGGGCAAGAGCCTTGATTCTGAGGGCAGAAAAGGGCCTGTGCTTACCACCAGGTAGACGTAGCTCAGTTTCCAGTTTGACCCCCTAAATAAAGAGAAAAGGTGATTTTTGTATTAAACTAAAGAAGGAACTCTTTTGCCTCTTACTGCAAATTTTACATAAACTTTTCAGTGAAAATACAGAACTTCAATGCCGTATATCATTCAGGCCATGCCCCGACGGCTGTGGTTGTGGTATACCCCTCCAACTTTAGGGCACTTCCGGGAGCACGTGACAGGAATGCGTCAGGGCTACCCAAAGCCTCCTCTGCCCAGAGCTAGAGACCCAAGCTGTCCAGTGCTAGAACTGGAAGCCAGCCTGAGAGTCCTGGCCTGGATTGGACCCAGGAGTGACTGAGGGACAGTAGGCACATAGGGTCATAACCCCAGGCCATTTGGAAGTGGCACAAGATCTGGAAGCTCCAGCCGGGTAGTCAGGGATGCTTCATGGTGAGGCACAGCCAAATGGGGCTTGAAGACGCATGTTTTTAACTGGGCTGAGGAAGAGGGGTGGTATTTCAACATGGTGGTGTATCCTCACGTGTGCCTTGTCTGAGGAGCTGAGGCTGGGCTTGGGGTCTGGAGCCTGAGTGAAAAGACCAGGAGGTGGAGATGAACCTCAGGGATAAGGGTGTGAGGGTGACCATCCTGCGGGGAATACAGTCCTCTCTTTGATTGTAGAATACACATGGCATAACATTTGCCATTTTAAAAGAATGCATTCACAATGGTTGTGCATTCATCACTACTTACCATTTCCAAACATTTTTCTTACCTCAAGCAGAAACTAAAAGTTCCCTTGACTTTGGGGCTTGCTCCAGGCAGGGCAAGGGTTGGGTCTGTGAGCTCTTCTCGCAAAAAGGCTGGGACTATGGGGTAGCAAAGAGTGCATGGATTTTGCCATCAGGCAGTCTTTGGCTTTGGCTGGTAGCGCTGGACCTCTCTGAGCCTTAAGCTCTTTTGAAGAGATGATAATTGATAATAATACCAATGTCATAGGTGAGGACACAGGCACACAAAATCCTGCAAAGTACTTAGCAAAAGGTAGTCAATTCCCAACTCCTGCCCCCCTCCCATCTCCTCTAACCCACAACTTCCCCTTCGCAAACAGACATGACTGCTTGCAAAGGCCTGGAACAATCTAAAGGGTCTGAGGGGAGTACAAAGGGAGCCCTTTGGGGACAGGAAAGGGCTGGGCTCTTTTCAGCTTAATTGTGTGAGCTGTCACGGAGAATCTACTTCAGGCTGTGGACAACTGAGGCACAAGCAGTTTCTGCCCACAGCCTAGCAGGGGGACCCCTGAACACTCCTGAAGTACGCCGAGAATCATAGATGGGGCCACACCGAGGGCTGAGTTTACAGTCATGCTGGCCAGAAAGTGTGGCCCAGCAGGAAGGCATCTTGGCACACAGGATGGGGAGAGGTCACTGAGGCCTGAAGAAGCCAGGAGGGCCTGACAGAGGAGGCAGGACTGGAGCTGTTCCCCGAGGAAGCAGATCTGTAGCTCTGCTGCCTAGGGGGGATGTCAGGTCAGCCCTGCACCCTGCCCTTCTCCCACACAGGCCCAGATCTGATCCAAGAGGTGAATGTCTGAGTCCTGTGGCTGTCACTCTCGTCTGAATTTTGTTTTTCTTTTCTGGAGCATTGGGCCCTCTCATTTCATTGTCATCCCCTCTGTTCTAGTCCCCTTCCTCCCTGCCATCCCCCTTGGCCCTGGGCCATCCTGCTATAATTCTTGCCTCCTCTCCTTCTCCCTGCCCAGCTGAACTGTCTGAGTGCTCCAACAAGTCACCGCACTGACCCTCAGAAGAGAACCACGTGGAGGGGTGAGGTTGTCCATGGGAACTGGGAGTTTGGTGGCTTCCCTCCAAAGTGGGCAGTCCTCTTGAGGCATCTGCTATCTGAAGAATGGTGTCCTCATTCTTACCTACCAGGTAGAGTGAGGATTAAATGAGACAGTGGATGTACCTGGCACAGAGTAAGGACTGCTCTTATTGTTACATGTGACTATCTGTAAAAGATTGCTACATGCAAAACCTGGCACCTTGGATTTGGTAAGGAAAACAGAGGTTAGGGGAGAAACTTCTCCTAGCCTTAGTGTTCTTACCTGTAAAGTGGGAGCAGGGTTATAATGAGTTCAGATTCGAAGATGGATTTCTGCAGTTCATCTAACACAGGTGCACAGAGCGCCTACACTGCCCCAGGCACCCTGCCATGCTTGGGGACATGAGGACAATAATCACAATATGAGCAGTAGCAGATGCTCATGTGGCACCTACTCTGTGCCAAGAGCTCTCCTAAGCACTTCACCTGCCCTGACAGTACTGAGCCCCTTGGGAGACAGGTGAACAGCATAGCCCTAAGGTTGTGCTGGTGCTCTGTAGCCTGGGGGGGGCACTTCCTGGGGAATTCGTCTTAAAGGGTGTGCAGCATTATGGTCCAGGAGAGGTAGGAAAGGTGTTGCAGACAGAGGGGCTGTGCAAGCAAAGGCAGGCTGAGAATCAGAGTAATGGATGAGCCATGGGGAGGGGGAGCCAGGAGGCTTTATGTTTTGGGGAAAAGCCGAAGCTTTCTACACCCTCATGGTCAACATGGCAGCGCTGCCAGCACTGCTGGGGGTTGACTGGCTTTTGTCAGGAACAAAGTGCACACAATCTATTCAGAGCCCCCTCTATGTCCTGAGCTGAGGGCTGTGGGTTAGACTGAGAAAAGAGGAGACAGTCCTAAAAGCCGCCCATGAAACAATGCTGGGGCAGTACCTCCCTAGTAAGAGGGTTACACGGACTACTGTTGGGAGGCTGAGGGGAGCTCAGAGGAGGGGACAGCAGAGTGGTATGGAATTGGGGAGACCTCAGAAGATACAGTGGAGCTGACCCTCGAACTAGGGATTTGGGGAAGCATTTTCTACACTGTCCATCTAAGCACTGGGGCTTAGAAAGTTGTTTCTGCAAGAGTTACATGTTCCATAACTGGTAAATGCTACACACTACACCCTTGTCTTGGAGTGTCCCACGCATATTTGCACTCTAAAGGCTCTAATAAGTCCTGCAAACAAGAGAGCCCTTTAGTTTTTCTTCAGCATCATTTCCCCAAACTATCTGACTGCAGAACTCTATGTGTGTGTGCTTGTGTGTGCGAGTATATGTGGATGATTTCCAGAAACAACCCTTGAACTTGTTGCATGAAGCACAGTTTGGGCAATGCTAGACTGGGAACTGGGTCATCTAGCTTAAGACTGGGCAAAGTAATTCCTTTATACTGAGGGAGAAAGGAGACAGAAAAATGCTGTGAAAGGGATCTCGTTGGTCAGCAACTGCCTGTCTTGAAGTTCTCCCAAAACCCCAGTCTTCCCAGAGTGCCATCTTTACCTACTGTCTTAGTCTGCTTGGGCTGCCCTCACACAATACCATAGACTTGGTTTGTAAACAATAGAAATTTATTTCTCCGTGCTCTGGAAGCTGAACAAGATCAAGGTGCCAGTAGATTTGGTGTCTCATGAGGGCCCGCTTTCTAGATGACTGTCTTATTGCTGTAATCTCCTGGGATGGAAGGAGTGAGAGAGCCCTCTGGGGTCTCTTGTACAGGTGTGGATCCCATTCACAGGACCTGATCATCTCCCAAAGGCCCTACCTCCTAACACCATCACTTTGGGGATTAAGATTCAGCATAAGAATTGGGGCGGGAGTCACAAACATTCAGAAGCAGCACCTGCTCAGAAGACTCTAAGATTAGAGGTCAGTGGTGAGCCAGCTGCTCTCTCCCAATGGCACTCTTGCTGGCTGGCTAGAGGAAGCTGCCAGCGGCCAGGAAGCAGGGGCTGTCCTGGAGGGGACTCTTGGCCAGGTGGCTGGCTTTGTGCCATGACTTCCTTCCCACCTTCTAGCTTGTATTTATGACCCTGTCCATATTCTTTGGGGTCTCCCCTACCCAACTAGGTGCCCACACCCCATAGCTATATATATCACACGGCACACGGTCCATGCAGCTCTTGGCATTCACATCCTAGTGCCCCAGATACTTGCCTGACGTATGCCTACCCCCTCACACCCCTAGGAGATGTCACACATCGTACAGTCCACACACAGCTGTAATGTCAGGAGTGCGCACTCACTCACACACACCTGCGCTATATTAGAGCACACAGACATGCCCACATGCCAGATATGAGTAAGTACATAGACTCACACCGCTTCCTACTCATACACCTGCACACACGCGTGCACCCTGTGATACCTACACACACCACCCCACAGAAATACAAGCTTAAATATCCTCCAGATGGGACCCTCTTCTCTTCTATGACACATCACCTGTGTGCCTATGCAGCCTCACCCCGATGTCAGTGTCTGACTTGCCATTGCCCTCAGGGCTTTGCTGTCCTCAAGGGCCCTTGCTGAGGCTCAGGAGGGCTGGTGCCCTCTGTAAGGGCTAATAAGGGAGGTGCAACTGATGAGCTGTGGTCCTCACTATGAGGGGTAAAAGAAACATCATGAAGCTCTGCTTTGATGCCACATGGCCTGGGAAGGCTTTCTAGGGGAGGTGGGCCCTCAGCCAGGGGGCCCTCAGCTCTGTGTCAGCAGAGAGTAAGAGAAAGGGGCACCGAGGTACAAAGCCTATGTGAGGGGCATGGAAAAGGCATGAGGGTGGTGGCTCCATAGCCCTAAGAACCCCAGTAGCAGTTACAGGGACATAGGCCAGTAGCCTCACTCTGCTGGTGTTTCCTCCTGCCACCCTAGGCAGTCACCCTGGTCTCTGGCCGAGATCATCACCAGCTGGGAGACTCCTCTGCTAGTGCTCAGCTTTTGTCAACCAGGTAGCTGGGGGAATGAAAGGGACCGTATGATATTAATGTTGCTGCTCCGTTTTATAAAGTGTCCTAACAAGCTGGTGAGCCAGGCGCACTTAGTCTTATTTACGGCCACTATTGTTTCTCTCACATCGAGATTAATTTGACGATAGCTGTTTATAAGCTCTTCCATCATCAGATGGGCCCATTACCTGGGAGGGCTGGATTTAATATGTGAACGGTGAGCTGAGCTCCTCTGTCCCTGAAGTATGACAATCTCAGCCATAAATCACGGCAGACGCCAGCAGTGTTGACACTCGTGGGCTGGGAGCTGTCTGGGCAGGCAGGAGAGGGGTGTTCTGTTAGGTGGGCCAGTTTGCAGCGCCAGGAGGCAGCCAGGGTGCATAGTCAGCTATGTCTGGAGAGGGGCCCTGGGAGAGCACCCGGCCAAGGAGCTTCACACTCTGCATGAACACTGAGTAAAGATCATCGGGACGCTTGTTAAAATACAGGTTATCCCAGCCTCACCGAGTCACCACCTCTGTGAGGAGGGCTTGCCCCAGCCTTGAGTTTGAGTCTGGGTCTGTGGAGAGTTGGACAGGGGTGAACTGTGAGATGGGCTGAAGCAGTTCCCTCCAGGTTCTCCCTGCTCAGAGCAATGGGTAAGGTTTACAAACGCTGTCTCCTGGCCCCTGAGAAAACACTGCCATCATCATCCTTCAGAAGCCTAGCCCCTTCCTGGAGAGTTGGAGAGAAGTGACACTTTGGGAGCTTTATAGGCATCATCCCTTTGTCCTTAGATGTTGGCTTTTGGGTTACTTTTTATTAAACCCAATCAAATGATAACTGAAGCCATGCAACAGACAATTCTTGGCTACACAGCCCAGAAACTGAGGCCTGGGTCTATAGTCAGGCTCAGATCCCAAGCTCATGTCCCTTCTCACAAAGGGTGCCATCTCAACGTGAGGCTGCCATCTCAACCTGAGGCCAGGGCCAGCCAGGAATCTACTGCACACAGACATCGCATCCCTCAGCAGACAGTGCATCTATTGGTGTGAGGTTCTATTCTATTCCAAGAATGTGAAGTGTAAAGTGCATTGCTCCGTGCACCTAAGCAGTCTTAGGGCATATTTTCCTGGGGGCCTCTGGAGTGAGCAGCCTTCAGAATGCAATGGAATCTTTCTCCCATGGTGGCCTGGCAGACCCTGTCACTGTAGCTCAGTGGGGGAGGTATTCATAAGGGGACGAGAGTGGCGCCTGTGACTCAAGAAGTAGGGCACCAGCCCCATATGCTGGAGGTGGCGGGTTCAAACCCAGCCCTGGCCAAAAAAACTGCAAAAAAAAAAAAAAAATGGGACGAAGGTCTGACTCCTGTTCTGCCCTGATGGATGTCAGTGGCCAATAGGGAGTTTCCTTTCTTCTTGCCTATTTTCCTGCATTTTCTGGGCCTGTCTCCCAGGATGGCAGCTCTGTGTCCTCTGCCTCCCAGCTCTTGGCCTTCCCTTCTCCACCATCTGCTCTCAGCAGCCTTTGTAGGACTCTGCTAGAGACATTTGAGAGCCCTCCAGGCTAACCTGCTCCTTAGCTGCCTTGGGGCCCATCCAGGGGGCTCACCTCCATGAACTCCAGCTGGGGGAAGCCAGCATGGTCTCTATCAGACTCCCTTCCCTGTCTAGAATCACATCTACACTCTCATTAATGTAATCTTCCTTTGCTTTGGATATTTTGGGCACACATCCCCCTGCCATTGAGCTTAATTCATGTGGACCAAGCAGAACTCCCAAATCTGATAACTGCATGGAGATTCTAATGGGCCAGCCTGGTGAAGCAGGTTTATTGAGTAGGATGTAAGTTTGGCTCTCATAGCAGAGATGCAAAATAAAGGCATCTTAAAAGGATATCAATTCTCAGAACAGCCCAGAGCCAGTGGGAAGAGGTGGCAGGCAGGTGCTTGACATCAGGGATGCTGGTGCTCCTCTCCTGTTACACTACCCTCCTGAGGGTGTGGCCCTTTTAGGCACATCCAGGATGGCACACCCCATGTTTGCTTTCCAAGCAACAGAACAGAGAAAGAAGGGAAAAAGTCAGGAGGAGCAAGCCACCCCACTCGTATCCCATTGCTGGAGCCTGGTCACATGACTGTACTTAGCTGCAAAGGAGGTTGGGAGGTGTAGTCTTTATTCTGGAAGGCATGTGCCCAGCTTAATTTGGGGGTTCTATTACCATAGAAGGAGAGAACAGATGACAGGGCTGGGAGTCAAGCAGTCATCTCTGCCTCAGTTGGTTCTTAGGACCTACACCTCGGGCCTTGCCTTCATCCTGAGTGAAGCTTGCCCTTTGTCCGCTTCTCTTGCTTTAGGGGTACCATGGGTAGAGCTGGCACAGCCTGCAGGGCTCTGCCCATATGTGCAAAGACAGCCCTCAGGCAGGAGTGAGGAGCCATCCTCCAAGTTGGTGTCAAGCACCAGCCCTGACTTGGCTGGGTGTGCTCACTCATTTAATCACAAATCCTGTCCCTTGACTGGCTTGCATTTCTTATCTTGTCCACAAGACCACCATAGACCGTTACAGCCAAAAGTGAGATGACAACTGTGGAATGCCCGGTTCAGGGTATGGTGTGTAGTAGACACTCTGTAAAAGCTGTGCATCCTTGTGCAAGGTATTTAATCCCCTGATGCCTCAGTTTTCTCGTCTCATAAATGGGGATGTAATCATGACCTCTCCCTTGGGAAGCTGGGGGAGATTTGTTGAAAGTCCATGGGAGGCACCTGGTGCCATGTCTGGATTCTGGGCCTGGCTTGGGTCAGGTTGGGGTGTCACATCAAGGTCTGTAATGTCTTGAGAGGGTATTGTGGGGACAGCACAAGTGCCTGGCATTCATAGACACTCCATTGAATGCTAGTTTTCTCCGTCCCCTACTCCACTGCCACTGGTAAGGGATGTTACTGAAAAAGCCTTTAATCCTGCTCCAACCCGGTACAAATGGAAGCACTGGGGAGGAGCCTGAGAATCAGAGTGGGAGAGATGGGGCCTAGGGGACAAAGCTGCCAGCAGGTGGAAGATCTCACTCTGGCTCTTTAGACCAGTGTGTGCCCACCACACCAAGCCCCTGCTACGGATCCTACCTCTGTAAGGGAAAGGAGGTGTGCTCTGCAGAAGAGATAAAGTGGCCCAGATGGCCCATAGTGATGGCCTAGAGACCTGGAGTTCGGGGATGGTGCAGCAGGGGCTCCCAGTGAAATGCAGATTGCATCTTGGCCCTGGGGCAACCTGCCTGGGCCTCAAGTAACTGTCTCCTTATCCAAGACTCAGCTCTCAGGGTTTTTATTAGAAGTCCAAAGCTATTTTGTTCATCACTTACCCCTCATTTTACAGGGAGGGGATGGGACTTGGCCAATGTCACTAAGTAGCGGTGAAGATGAGGTCCCCACATCTCAGTCTCCACTCTCACTCCTAAGCTGGGGGGGCAGGGGTCACAGAGTCATGGTGCTGTCTGCTTCTCTTCTCTTCCTTCTGCCCCAACTTATGAATTATTTTATTTACCTCACTGCAGTCACCGAGTCTGGGGAAGGCCCAGAGAAGGGCACATATGTTAGCAGAGGCACCAGCGTGGAGGGGGACACTTCTTAAGGGGACCACTCTGATGGGGCGGGACCTTTTCCAGGTCAGAGATTGGTGGCTAGGGATCAGGTACCAGCTCCACAAGTGTGGGCAAAGTCAGACACACCTCCTAGTTTTGGGGTGATCAACCAACACAGGTTTGTAAATCATCATGATACATTTGTATGTGTGGGCTGCAAAGATGAGCTTCCCTATGCACAAAGCACCGGAGGGGAGGACACAAGCTCAAGGTCTGTACATAACCACAGCCAACAGAACTATTGGCAAGACAGAGTTCTCAATTTTCCTATAGGTCAGACTAGAGAAACCTTTAAAGAGACTTGAGAATTGGTTAGAGTATCTCTGGGGTTTCTTCCTGACCCTCTTCAGGGTTTTTTGTTTGTTTGTTTGTTTTAAATTTTGAGACAGTCTAAAGCTGTCACCCTGAGTAGAGTGCTGTGGCATCACAGCTCACAGCAATCTCAAACTTTTGGGCTTAAGCGATTCCCTTGCCTTAGCCTCCCAAGTACCTGGGGCTATAGGTCCTGGAACTATAGGTCCCACTACAATGCCTGGCTATTTTTTTTTTTTGGTTGTTTGGTTTTTGTTGCAATTGTCATTGTTGTTTTAGCTGGCCCGGGCTGGATTTGAACCCACCAGCCTGAGTGTATGGAACTGGCGCCCTACCCACTGAGTTACAGGCACCACCCCTCTTTAGGATTTCCAAAGAACATATCCCTGCCAGTTGCAGTGTCAGTACAAACTTGAAATGTACATACTATCACATCACACATCCTAGAAACTAGGGTGTGTCTTATGAGAGTGTGTCCTACTTTAATTGCCTCTTAAAATCTTTTAGTGGTTCATAAAGTGATGGCATACCGTGCCATCGATGGTCTCTTAGGGTTGACGACATTTGGCATTCTTTTTTATGTGCTCCATACACAAAGTGCTGGGGGCCACAAATAAACTTACTGATTCCATCAGTAAGTTTAAACATCAGTGCCATGTTTGTAATTATAAGGCCTAGTTTTCTTTTCACCATAAGCTTCCTCCATCATCTTGTTGTTAACATTTTTAATATGACCACTTACACCCAAGAACTCAGGAGGATGAACACAAAAAGGACCAGCCTGGCTCTCCTCTCTTGAGGGTTCCCTGGGCTTCTCTCTGGTCCAATGAGACAAGGATCCTCTTTCTGCTTCACTCTCTAGGCCCTGCTTATGATCACAGGAGATACTGGCTGTCTGAAAAGGTTTGGAAAGGACAGATGTGCTCCAGAGTTAATATTCTAGAAAAAACACTAATTTCCTCATCCTTCCATCCCTCCTTCAACCAGCTGCCCAAGCACCCTTCTCGTGCCTACCTGAGGACCCCAATCTTCCAGACACTTCGTGATCTTCAGGAATACTGACTTTTCTCTTGCTCCTGCAATAGGCATCATGTTTATGTCCTAGGCTGCCCTTTCCTTGGGCCTCTGCTGCCTCTACACCCCACGCCTATCTGACCTTCTGCCAGGACTCTGGGCCCCTGAATTCTCCCATCTCTAACCCCCTCAAATGCACAGCTACCCCCTCAAGACCATCCCCAACCCAGCTTTGCACACATGCCCCAAAGCCTTGCATGCCCTCTGTGCCCACAGGACTCTGCACCTAAATATCCAGTATGGTCTTGCCTCATGGTATATACCTGCTATGGATGGTATGATGATGATGATGACGATGGTATGATGATGATGATGATGATGACGACGATGATGATGAAGCAGAAGGGCCTGAGTAGGTAGAGGTGTGGTAATGGATGGGGCTGCTAGTTTAAGGCACCGGTCTGGTTCTTGGCAGGTTCCCAGGCCTTGGCAGGTCTCGGCCCTAAGCCAGGACCAACTTGGCTCAGTGCAGGCCCTAGTCCAAATCTCCACTGTTCCTCCCTTATTCTCCTCTTTATTTATTAGTTAAATATTTATTAAGCACCTACTCTGTGCCAAGAAGAAGCTATGCAGAAGCTGAAAAAGAAATGCCTTATTGTCCGCTCATCCATTCATCCATTCACTCATTTTACAAATGTTGATCGCGTGGCCTGACAACCCTGTTCCAGGCATGTTGTAGGTGCCAGGGCTGCAGCAGTGAACAGGCACTTGACTTTACAGACTTGCAGGGGAAGGCAGACAGCAACCAAGTAAGCAGGACAAGAGGTTGTGTGTCAGTGGCAACAAGTGCTATGGTGCAGAATAGTGCAGTGAAAGGGGATGGTGGTGCTGGGGAAGAGGTAGAATGCTTATTTTATGTTTGACACTCAGGAAAAACTTTGTTGTGAATGTGATACTAACCAGCCCTGAACTTAACGGCAGAGAGACAGGGAGTCCAGCGGACGTCAGGGCTGGAATCTTGCCTTCCTTGTCATTGGCAGGGTATAGTTTGGCTACTTCCTGGGTCAGGCCATCGAGAGGGCTCACTTCGAACATGCAGAAGGGAGGATGCAGATTTCATCAGGGTTCCTCAAGCTACCCAGACATAAGCTGAGGTGGAGAGGGCACTTGGGGCCTCAGCACCCTCTCCCAGGGCCCCACATGCCCAGCCCTTCTCTGTGCATTGCCCTCTGTTCTTGCCACCCTCTCCACCTGCCCCGGTTTTCTCTTATTTCTTTTTTTGAGACAAAATCTCACTTTGTTGCCCTCTGTAGATTTATGTGGTGTCATAGCTCACAGCAACCTCAAACTCTTGGGCTCAAGCGATCCTCTTGCCTCAGTCTCCCAAGTATCTGGGACTACAGGTGCTTGCCACAATGCCTGGTTATTTTTGAGATGGGATCTTGCTCTCGCTTAGGCTGGTCTTGAGTTCCTGAGCCCAGGCAATCTACCCACCTATCCCTCCCTGAGTGCTAGTATTACAGGAGTGAGCCACTGCACCTGGTACCTGGTTTTAGACCTTGGTCACATCTAGTCATGATGCAAGAGACAGAAAAACTGAAACTCTGGAGGTTAAGGTTAGAGGGGCTTCCTCTGGAGCCAGATGGTGCCCTGGTGGAAAAGGTGCCTTTCCATGCTCTGTGCCACTGAGTCCAGTTGTCACAGCTCTCATTAGGATTTCCTGGGGACCCTGCAAACTCCACATTCTCAAACCCGCATCAGACCCACCTTTATGAGGTAGCAATCTGTATTTTTATGTATTTGTGGATTTCAAATATGAGTTAATATTTTGTCATTAAAGAAGAAAGAAATGCACACAGGAAAACTATAAACAATGTGGAAGATGCCTGGCTGAATAGGCAGTGTCCCACCTCACCTTTACCCCCAGGCCCTTTCTCTGGAGGTGGCATTTGTCACAATTTGTGAAGACCAAGCTCTGGCATACACGGCAGTGAATGGAACCCATGAGGTCCCTGCCCTGGTGGAGCTCACGGTCTGGCAGAGGCAGTGGAGAGTGAACTGATGATCCACAAGTAAATACTCGTGTGATGAGGATCAGGAATGGAAGGAACAGGAGCGAGAACGGCAGGGACGGCTTAGTGTTGGTGGCCAATGCTGCAGAAGGGAATTTCCTGATTTCCAGAATCCCAGGCGATTGTGAAGGAACATTCCCCAATGGTTGTTCCCAGTGTTTGGTGACCCTTAGGCAAGCCACCAGTCTTTCTCTGTCACATCTTCCTGAGGAGCCCTGGGCTTGATGGGGTAAGACCCCACCTGAAGCATGGGAGCCACCGTCTGGTTAGGGAGACAGGACTTCATCTGTGCCAGGGATCGTGTTGGCTTATGTGGGTACTGTGACAAAACATCTCAAACTGGGTGCCTTAAACCATAGACATATTCTCTGAGACTTCTGCAGACCAGGAGCCTGAAGTCCAGGGGTTCTTTGAAGGCCCCAGGGAGTAGCCTTCCTCACCTCTCCTGTCTTCTCACCAGATCCTTGCTGCTGATCCTGGGGGTTCCCTGGCTTTAGACGCTGCACTCCTGTTCCTGCCTCTGTCCACATGTGGTGTTTTCTACTCATGTCTCAGTGTCTCTATGTGGCCTATAGTGGTACTAGTCATTGGGTTAGGGTCCATCTTAATGCAGTATGACCTCCTTTGAACTTGGGTGTGTCTACAAAGATCCTATTTCCAATGTCACAGGTACCGTGGGTTAAGATTCCAACATATCTTTTGGTGGGGGGGACACAACTCAACCACAGTAAGGAGGAATTGTGCGACCTCAGGAAGCAATACAGCCAGTGAGGGCTACAAGGGCTCAGAAGAGGGGACCTGGATCCCTGCAGGCCTGGTGACTGGGGAAGCAGGCTCCAGGAATGGTTTGGGAGGACCCGGGTACCTGGGGAGGAGGACAGAGTATAAGCAAGTGAGCAAGTGAAGCACAGTAGAGGCGGGGACGCACAAAGCACTCCTAGCCATGGGAGCAGGCTCCATGGACCTGGTGGAAGCCGCCTTCTAGGACGGTGAATGCAGTAAGTGAGGCTGGCAAGCACGAAGGCCAAAGTATATTCTAAAGGTAACTTATTTGGTCCTCCCCATATGAAGCTTGGGCTCTGGGGTGATCTCAGCCTCCCTGAGTCCTTCCTCATGTGTGCTGGCTGGAGAGGAAAGAGGAGTGACTGTCACCTGGTCTCAGAGGATGAGCTAACATGTCTTCCAAAGCCCAGGGCCCTTAGCCCTTGATGACATTCCTCTCCTTGTCTCTACACCCACCAGCTTCTCTTCCTACCCCTTCCTTCTCACATGCTCAGGGAGAATCCGGGGACAAGATGGCATCTACCTTGTCTTCACTGTCTCTGCAGTGCCTAGAGAGGGGCCTGCTCAGAGCAGGCTCGTAAGAAATATGCTTCTGACTTAAAAAGTTACCATGGCAAGAGGGGTCTTATACCGAGATCTTGTCCCTGCAGAGCCCTAGGTCCCCTACCCCTTTTCCTAACTACAGGTCAGGAGAGCTGGGTTTAGGTCCTAGCACTGAGCCGACACAAAGCTTGGGCAAGTCATTTTCCCTTCCCAGCCTCAGTTGTCCTCTTTGCACAAGAGTAATGTCCTCTAACTTTACAGGGCTCTCAGGAGAGGAACATGTGAACTGCTGTCCAGAAGCTAGAATTGCACAATTTAGTTCAGTCCAACAACCTGAGCGTCCACTCCACAATTTGAGCACTATGCCAGGCCCAGGGAATGAGGGTGGGCAAGGCTGCCCCTTGGTCTCTGTCTGCTGGGAGGATCTTATGTAAGGAGTTTACAAAGTAATAACACCGCAAAGGGGGAGTGAGGCAGCTCTGGGAAGGCATAACCAGGATTTCAGCTGGTTTCGGGGGCAGGTAAAGCCCTCCTGAAAAGGGTAGCACATAAGGGGGCCTAATTGATGAGGAGGAGTTAGCCAGATAGAGTGGGAAAAGAGTTCTGAGCAGACGGAGTAGCATCTTGGAGGCCAGACCTCATGGCTTGTCCTGGAATCAGAAAGCAGTCTGGTGGGGCTAGAGCAGGAGAACTGAGGCCTGAGAGGCTGCATGGACTCTATCTGAAAGGCGATTGTGTTAGCTATCATTCTTCTTGGTTTAAAATCTGCCGTTTTGGCTCGGCGGGCTAAAGCGCCAGCCACGTAGACCTGAGCTGGCGGGTTCGAATCCAGCCCCAGCCCGCCAAACAACAATGATGGCTGCAACCAAAAAATGGCCAGGTGTTGTGACAGGCGCCTATAGTCCCAGCTACTTGGGAGACGGAGGCAGGAGACTCGCTTGAGCCCAGGAATTGGAGGTTGCTGTGAGCTGTGACGCCATGGCACACTATCCAGGGTGACAGCTTGAGGCTCTGTCTCAAATAAATAAATAAATAAATAAATGAAAATCTGCAGTTTCTTTTTCTCTTACCTATATAGGAAGAAGTCCGGAGGTAGCAGTCTAGAGCTGGTATTGTGCTCCACAGGGTCAGGGACTCAGGGTTCCTTCTACATATTATTCTGCCATTCATGACTTTCCTTCCCAAAATTACTCATGGGTCAGAAGGGCTGCAAAGGCTCCAGCCCTTCTGTCTGCATTCTGGCCAAAGGAGGAAGGGATGGGGAAGCCTTCTGAAATTAAGTCACTTTCTTGAAATTGCATGTACCATTTTTACATAAATCCAAATGGGCAAATTTTAGTCACATGGTCACATTTAGCAGCAAGGGAGCTGGGAAAATAGCTTTATTCCAGATACTCATGTGTTGGCTAAGAATAAGGGTGTTCTATAACTACGGAAAGCGGGAAAGAAGCATATTGGGGGACAACTCAAGGTCTCTACCATAGTCATTATGTTTAGTATTTCACCTGGTGAGGGGCACTCTAGAACAGAATTCCACAAGATGCAGGAGTCCGTGTGCTGGCTCTCCAGAAGTCCTTGCAGCTCATTCCACCAGACAGAGCCATCCTCCCACCCAGCAGTGTAGTCCATTCAAGGACTATCCTTCTCTCCTCCATGTAACTTATAGTCCTCACTGAGGGTGTGAGGGGATTGGGGGTCTTCACTTCTGCTGCTAGAATGAGAGAAGTGTGATATGTATTTGTGGCCAACCGTGGAGGAGCACAGAGAGTGTTCTACAGACAGCAGGCTAGCCTGGAGGTCAGGCTTAGCTGGAAAAGTAGTCTTACTGCTTCCAGGGACCAACCTGGGAAGGAAAGTGCAATTGGAATTCCAAATGCCTCATTCATAAAGAAGTTCTCAAGACCCAGGTTGCTTGTGTCTTCTTCTCAAAGACATTTCCATGACAACTCTGCTTTCTAGCCTACCTCTCCTCCTTTCCCTCCTCTTTCTCTTTTGGGGCCAAAGCATCAGGCAGCATCAGGCAAAGGACCCCAAGCATTGGGAAGTAAATCAGAGCTTCCCTGGGGATCTGGGGTGGAGAGCCTGAGGAGAACCCCGACTGCCTTACTCACCTGGGCACGTGAGGGGGTTGTGGAATTCTACCTGGGGCAGTGACAGGCAGAGCTGCAGGGCCCACCCTGGACAGGGAGCCAAATGCTGCTCAGCCTTGGGGTACTCAGGCTGCTCTGGGGGGCCCTAGGACTGTGGAGCTATGGAGGAGATGTGGCCCACAGGCACAGAATGACCCCCACAGCAGGCCACCTTCCAAGTGGACATCAACGGAACACCACATGTGCAAGGAGGGCTCTGCACCTAGGAGAAGTTTCCAGCTCCAGCAGACCTCTCAGTGAGCTCTCCAGGCGGGGGCTGTGAGAAGATGCAACTTGTCTAAGATCCCACTGCTAGCTGGGGTGTGACCACACTTGCTTTCATGCCTGCACTGCACTGACTCTTGGCTAGCTGGATTAGGCGGCACCTTCTGAATGAATCTCCTGAGGGCTCTGAAAGGCAAAGATGGACTTTCAACCTTGCTCTCCAAAGTGAAATTTCAGCTGATCCCTGTAGCCTTGCTCTTCTAAAAAAGAACTTGTAATCATTATAATGATATAGACGTCATTCTCTGTGTACAGGTACATGTGCGTGCGGATTTATGTTCTATATATGCACATATGTATATTAAATATCTGACTGGATATTATTGGCACATGATACAATACCCAAAAAAGAAAAGGGAAAGAAAGAAAAAGACAGAGACAGGGAGTGCCACAGTGCAAAGCAAAGCTCCTCCTCTCTGTGCCCGGCCATGCAGCTGCCCTCCACAGTTTCTTCTGGAGCCTTGGGAAGATCACCATGCTCGTTCCAGTTGGCTCCTTTGATCCCTGTTAGCTACTGAGAATAACATGAGTATGGAAGGAGGGTGAAGAAAGCTGTCTGTCCCTCCCCTCCAAGGAACCACCTGTCCCTCCAGGGCAGAGCACACTGGCCTGGAGGTCAAGGCATACCCCCTTCCCAGGTACCAGCCAAGGGCTGCCACAAGCTGCACTCTCCCACCCTGCTGGCTGTGTGCTTCTGGGTGAGTGGGTCTCTGACCCTCCCTGGCCCTTGGTCTCCTGCACTAGCAAATGCGGGGGTTGGGTGATAGGTTTTGGAAGATCCCTTTTAGCTCAAATTTCCATGATCCTATTATATGCTTCATGCCCCGTTTCCCCACTTACAGAAATTAAGAAATAGGGCAGCACTGAAGATAATAGCTCGTGTACGTCCCTGAAGGATTTCACAGGCATTTACAAATTGCAAGAAAAATGGAGCTTGAATTTGGTCGTAGCTGGCCTGCCAAAGGCACCTGCTTTCCACGCACTCTCATGTGACGGGGAGGCCCCAGGCTCTGGGTTTGGAGGCAGGTCTAAGGTGACAAGTGGGTATGGGTCTTAGCTGCCCCCTTCAAGGTTAATCTTTTCTTCATTAGGCCTTGAGGTGGACCCTGGCAGGCCTTGGGATGGATTCCTGGGGAGGCTACTTTTCCCTCCAGCATTTAGGAGGAAGTTGGGTTCTACCTAAGATTTCTTAGGCCTGACTTTACTGCCTTAAGGCCCATTAACAGAGTCCTTCAGGACACTTGCTTACCTTCCAGGAGTGCGTTGGGGGGTGGGTGGGTATGTGAGGAGCCCATCCCCCCACAAAGCCCCAGAGTCTGGCTGGCTCTGGGGGCTTTGGCCCAGTCATTAGCAAAGCCTGGAATCCTACCTGTAAATCCTCCTTGTGCCCCAAGGATTTCTTGTCTTTGAAAACCCTGAAGAGCAGCATGGGAGCCACCCAAGTACATGGTGGCACAACCAAGTCTCACTGTTTGGACTAATGAAAGCTTTAAAGCCTTAGCCCACTGGGAACTTCCTTCGTTAAACAATAATAGTGCCCTGTATTGGCCACGCTAGCTTCAATTGCACTTATGTAGGTGGTCAAAGTGCTTTGCAAGTTTCTCTTTTCAACACTTCCCTCTGGTTCTTTTCTTTACTAGAAGCACAGCAAACAAAAGCCAAGAGGAATCTTAGAGATGTGTTCCTTCGGCCCTTCTGTTTTGCAGAAGTGGAAACTGAGTCCTGAATGGGAAGATTCACAGGATGAGATAGTGGCAAAGGGCCAGCCAGACTCCAAGGTCTTGTGTGGGGTCCACAGAGATCTTCCCACACCTACAGAAAGGGTGTGGTGAAGTCAAAGTGAGGCTGGGCTCTCCTGCTAGCAGAACAGAGGCTCACACGGTATGAGTTTTGCCTGATTTGTTCACTGTGGCTTCCCCAGTGCCTGGCTCAGAGCTCATATAAATGCTTGATAAATATTTGTGGACTGAGAATAGGGATCACAACATAGTCAAAATTAGCAGAATCTGAGTAAATGTGGCTTTGCTGTGCTGTCCTTCCCTGGGCTTTGAATGTGGGTGTGAAGATGCGTGCTCTTAATTTTTCCACCTCCTTTGCTGCAGAGAAGCAAAGTCCAAGTCCTCTACTCTGCAGATTGGGAAGCTGTATCCTAGACATGCCCCAGGCTGCTGATGTTTGTGAAGCTCCCACCTTCATGGACGAGTGCCCATCTGGGGGTGGTACCCATACTTGGCTTCTTTAGGACCTTGGCTGCTCCCCCATTTGAGGCATCCAGGAATTAGGACTCACCCTGTGGTCTCTGGGCCCCTGTTTTTCCTGCCAGGCTCAGGCGAATGGACGTTGGGGACAGTAGGTGTCAAGGGCAGCCCTGCTCATGGGGGACTTAGGGGTTGGTTAAGGAACCAAGACTCTCACTGTCGTAGCAAGAGGCTGGCTCTGTCTTGTCTCCCCTGCTAACTACAAGTTCCTTGAGGGGAAAAAAAAATACTGCTTCCTGGGGTTGGGTCTCCTTGGACTTTCTGGGTAGAATTGAGGAGGTCACATGAAATAGTAAGGGCCACCACTAGTAAGGGTTGACCTCCATACTCACCCCTCAAAGGGCTTGGGCCCAGGCTCTTCCCTGATCTGCTTTCCTAAGGACAAACAGAAGGTCTTCTGGGAACTTCTTGCCTTCCCCTCTCCTACCCATACACTTCTTTCCCAACCAGAGGTTTGCTTGGGTCAAAAATCCACAAAAATTACCTACATTAAAAAATAACTTGTTCTGGTGTGGTCTAACAGAACTTCAAAAATGAAGCACCCTAGACGTAGAATGTGAACTAGAAAGTCACTGGAGAGGGGCTCATCTTGTGGGGCTCCCCAGAGGACCCTTGGTGATATGGCTTCACACACAGGTGAGGTGACTACATGGGTGTGAGATATCAAGCCACCCTTTGCCCATTTCTCTGTCTTCTTGAGGCTTAGGTTTGAGGACTAGTTTACAATTAAACTTTATTTGCTTTATTTTATTTTCAATTTAATTTTAAAAATTGACATAATAATTATACAGATATATTTTGTTTTTTTGGTTTTTGAGATAGAATCTTACTTTGTTGCCTTAGGATTGAGTGCTGTGGCATCATCACAGTTCACAGCAACATCAAACTCTTAGGCGCAAGGGTTCCTTATACCTCAGCTTCTCAAGTAGCTGGGACTATAGTTGTCTGCTACAATGCCCATCTAATTCTTTCTATATTAATAAAGATAGAGTTTAATTCTTGTTTAGGCTGGTCTCGAACTCCTAGGCTTAAGCAATTTGCTTACCTCAGCCTCCCAGAGTGCTAGGATCATAGTCTTGAGCCACTGCACCTGGCCCAGATATATTTTAAATACGCATTCATGTAAGGGTTGTAGGTCATTAATATTTTCTTTAGAGGTGGCCAAAAGCAAGGCTGGAGGCATTGTGGCCCCTTCTTTGGCCATTTCACAAGGTTTCTTGGGCCAGTTCTGACTTTAGGCTTCCTCTGCCAATCTGTGCTTGCCTGCTGATGGGGGATGGCCTTTTCTAAGGACTTCAGGGCCACTGAGAGCACAGGAGCATGGGGCATGCCAGGTCCAATGCATTCCTCTGGGCTCCTCCTCTCTGGGCAGGAGGCTCCAGGTTTCAGTGAGTGGCTGACTCACTGGCCTGGTTTCCTGGAACTCGAAGGTAGAAAAGAGCCCTGACTTTCAGGTTCTCAGGGGTTTGTTTCTTCCTTTGTGACCCAAGAAGGGTGGGTGAGTAGGAGTCCCTGGGATGCCTCCTGCTATTTGCTTCTAGTGCCCTGAATCTCTGGTTTTCCTGAGATTTCTGCTTCCTCTGCCCTGTGCTCTGTAGGCAGCAACCTGCCTCATTAGAGGGAGGTGGGGGCAGGGGACTGGGAGTGGGTTCTTTGGAGCCTGACTTGAATTGGAGGGGAAAAGCATGGATGGCAGGAAGAGGGACAGGCAGCCTAGGCCTCCAGGTTCCCATGTGGGCTCTTTAGAAACTCAAACCTCCTCAGTGTTCCTCACCCCACACCCCTGACTCAGGGTCATGTAGGGTCAAGAGTCCACGCAGGGGTGGGGAACCTGCAGCCTTACGGCCACACATGGCCTTCTGGGTCCTTAAGTGTGGCCTTTTGACTGATTCCAAATTTTATAGAACAAATCTTTTTATTAAAAGGGGTACAGCAAAGAAAGATGATGGTTTTCTTGCCTCCTTTGGTGCTTAAAAAAGAACAGTCTTAAAATAAGAAGGCCTCAGGTTCCCCACAAATGTCTGTCTTTAGAATCTCTGGAGGATCTTTTTCTCCGCTAAGGATCAAATGTGCTTATTTCTTCACAAGAGTCCTGGCTGTTGAAAGGCAGGGCCCCGAGGTTGAAATCTGGCCGGATTACCTTCTCTTTTCGTGACCTTGGACATTTCACTTTACTTCTGAGTTTCCACGACCTCCTTCATAATGAGAGCTCCGACTTTGGCTAGATTTGCCTGAGAGTGAGGGGATGGGCAAGAACAGGTATGACTGTGGGAGAGGTAGAAACACATGTTACCCTGAAGGACATTCAGATTATTTGTGAAGGAAAAGCCACATCTTCAAACCACATCTTCAATGGGGAATCAGCATAAGCTAGGTCCTACAAAGAGGTAACACTTGTGACAAAGACGTAAGCCCTTTGGAAGATTGGAGGACATAGCTGGGAACAGCTGGTGTGTTTCCTCTCCCTCTTCAGCCCAGCTCAGCCCAGCCTAGCTCCCACAGGGAATTCCCTGTTCTCCTAGATGTCCCCCTCAGATGCTGTAGCTCATTTTATGATGAGCCTCAGAAAACTTGGAAAGGTCATAGAGTGTTGTTCCCTGATTTCCTTCTGCCATTTGTAAATGGGGTGCCCAGCAGTGCAGGATGGGGGACTGCAGACCTTCTTCACAGTGCAGAGGTTATTAAATGGGATAGTCATGGCTGAGAGGAATTAAAGGATTTCTGAAAAGTTTTTAACCTAGGAGCAAGGTGTTTCTCTCTGGGGTGGCTTAAGAGTAGCTCTGCCTTGAAACCTTTCTCTGCTCTTCCTATTGGTGAGATTAGCTGAATTCATTTGTTCATTTGCTCACTCATTCATTCATTTACTCAGTGCACACATATGAATATCTGCTGTTAATCAGGTGCTGCGCTAGCTGCTAGGGAAACAACTGCAAACAAATGGTCTTGGAGAGTGAAAATCCAAGTCTAGCAAAAGGCCTTCTGTGTCCTGCTGGAAAGAATAGATTTTCTAACACTGGCTTAGGGCCCAGCCCTCCTATTGGACTCCCGGGATTCATGAGAAGAAATATATCATATACTTATTTCCAAGAAAAAGGAAATAAATCACCAAGCAAAACAACACTATGGACCTTATAAGGAAACACAGCAGGAAGACACTGGGGTTGGATGGATGAAAGGCTCCTGCCAGGCTCCCCATCTGCTGGGGGATGTGGGATCTCTTCTTATAGAAGCAAAGTTGCAGGAGGGGAGGGTTCCAAGGGCTCCTTATTTAACTGGTTGAATCCTGCTTCTCCTCCCATCCTGGCTCCCATACCTGGCACTCCAGATGTTGGCTGGACCACATGACCCCTGCGGTCTCCATCTACTTTAAAATCAACAATTCAGGGGTTTTTAGGGAATTCTAGGATCTGGGCACATATTGGAGAATTGTACTAATGTTCAGTGTGGGTGATGGGAAACATTTGTCCATAGTGGTGATCTGAAAAGCAAGTGGGTGCCTACTTAGAAGAAAAGTGGCTCTAGTTCTGTTCATTTGTGCCAAAGCCTGCTGACACTCTTTGGGGAAGGGTAGAATTGGTTATTGAATCAATGGGTCTATTGGGCCCATTGCCTGGTGCCCTCATAATTAGGCAGTTTCAGTGAAAAGGGGGACCCTTACCTGGACCTTAAACTTACACGTCATGAAGCTCGGATTATTTGTGAAGAAAGAAAAGCCACATCTTCAAACAATGGGGAATCAGCATAAACTGGGGCCTACTAAGAGGTAACATTTGTGACAAAGACATAAGCCCTTTGGAAGATTGGAGGACATAGCCGGGAACAGCTGGCCATGTTTCCTCTACCTCCTCAGCCCAGCTCAGCCCAGCCCAACCCCCTGGGAGACTCCCTGTTCTCCTAGATGTCCCCCTCAAATGCTGTAGCTCATTTTATGATGAGCTTCAGAGAACTTGGAAAGGTCATAGAGAGTTGCTCACTTGTTTCCTTCTGCCATTTGTTTTTTTTTTAAAAGACAATTAATTTTTTTTATTTAACAACTGGTAATTTATTTATTTATTTTTATTTTTTATTAAATCATAGCTGTGTACATTAGTGCAATCATGGGGTACAGTGTGCGGGCTTCATATACAATCTGAAATATTTTCATCCAACTGTTTGACATAACCTTCATGGGATTTTCTCATTTATTGTGTGAAAACATTTGTGTTCTACATTTAGTAGGTTTCACCTGTCCCTTCTAAGATGCACCATAAGTGTGATCCCACCATTTACTCCCTCTCCACCTCCCTCCCCCTCCCCTT
>CAUYON010007580.1:0-15634 GCA_963573935.1 Arctocebus calabarensis
CAACAATCCCATACATCAATGGGGAAGAGAGATGAATAGAATCTTCTCAAAAGATGACAGACAAATGGCCAGTAAACACTTGAAAAAATGTTCATCGTCCTTAATTATTAGAGAAATGCAAATTAAAACCACCCTGAGATACCATCTAACTCCAGTGAGAATGGCCTATATCACAAAATCTCATGATTGCAGATGTTGGTGTGGATGTGGGGAGAAATGAACACTTTTACACTGCTGGTGGGACTGCAAACTAATACAGCCTTTTTGGAAGGAAGTATGGAGAAAGCTCAAATAATTCAACCTAAACCTCTCGTTTGATCCTGCAATCCCATTGCTGGGCATCTATCCAGAAGAAAAAAAAATTATTATAAGGACATTTGTACGAGGCTGCTTATCGCTGCCCAATTTACAATTGCTAAAGTGTGGAAACAGCCTAAATGTCCTTCAATCCAGGAGTGGATTGGTAAGCTATGGTAAACGATGGAATATTACTCAGCCATCAAAAATAATGGAGACTTTGCAGCAGTTGTAGTAACTTGGATAGAGGTGGAACATATTCTTAGTGAAACATCACAGGAATGGAGAAGCACGAATTCTATGTATTCAACTTTGATTTGAGGACAATTAATGACAATCAATGACATAGTGGGGCATGGGAGAAGGAGAGAGTAGACAGAGAAGGAGGGAGAGAGTGAGGGAAAGAAAACCAAAAAAAGAAAAAAGAAAAAAGAAAAGAAAAGAAAATAGTGACTAACTTTAATATAAATTGGATTCAATTTTGACCAAAGTACATTACTTAAACATTAATTTTTTAATTCAACTTGTCAGTATGTTGTTTAGGATATTGCATCCTCATTTATAAGTGAAATATGTTTGTAATTTCCCTTTATGACAATATATTTTCTCCAATTTCAATATCAGGTGTATCCAGATCAAGCAGAATGATGTTGAAATATTTCTTCTTTTTTTATTGTTTATAAGATTTCTGGAATTGCTTGTCTTGTAAAATCATTGTGGTCTATGATTTTATGATAGTTAGAACTTTGTTATTTAATTTAATTCATTGCTTAATTACTGTTTTCCTATGAATGAATACACTGTGGTTAATATGCTCGTATAGCAGTATTCCCAGATAGTTTTTTGTTTGTTGGGAGGTTGAGCTTTGGGGAGGCAGAGTTAATACTTTGCATGAAATATCTTACTTTGTAACAGTGAAATTGCTTTCTCTTTTGTCTTGTGATTTTTTTTGAGATGAAATTTAAGTTTTTGTGTGAGTAGTACTATTATACTTATCTTGAGTGTCTTGCTTGTACTATATCATATCATACCTTTGTTTAATCCTTAATTAACTGTTCCCTTGTTTAAAAAAGAAAGAAAGAAAGAAGAATAAAGGAGTTTCTATTGCCTAGACCTCTTGCTTAGGGATGTAATGTCCTAACATAACACATTTCTCACCTACTGGTGGTGATGCTGATGTAAACAGACCGGCTGCAGCGCCAGTCATATGGAAGTGCACAGTGACGTCCTAGGCCTTGACATTCACTCATCACTCACTAACTCACCCAGTGAAATTCAGTTCTGCAAGCTCTATTCATGCCATTGCACTCCAGCCTGCGTGACAGAGTGAGAACTCTTGTCTCTACAAAAAAAAAAAAAAAAGAAAGAAAGAAAAAGAAAATAACTTATAGCTTTAAGTGCCCTATACAGCTATACCATTTTGCAAAATCTTTTATACCATTTTATTGTACCTTTTCAAAGTGTTGATAGATTTAGATATGCAAATATTTATCACCGTTTCACACTTGCCTATAGTATTCAGTAAAGTAACATGCCGTACAGGCTTGCATCTTGGGAGCAACAGGCTGTACAATACAGCTGAGGTGTACAAGAGGCTATCCCATCTAGGTTTGTGTAAGTACACTCTATGATGCTTGCATAACAAAATTGTCTAACAATGCATTTCTCAGAACATGTCCCCCTTCTTAAGGGATGTATGACTGTATATGTTTATGTACACACACACACATGCATACACATATAAACATATACACATGGCTTTTTAATCTTGTAAGCCTTTCTATATATGACAATATCTGGAAGCCATGGAGGAAGAAAGTAATTAGATCATACAGAATCCAATTTCTTCCTGCAAAGAAATGTCATAACAAAGTCATACTTTCAAATCAGAAAAAATCCTTTCAATTATATTATAAAGGCTAAGTCACTTCAATATATAAGTAGATCCTTAAAATGAACCCATAAGAAACCATAATCGTCAAAATAAAATATAGATGGTTCTTAAAAATGTGAAAACCTGGTTGAGAGAAATATAAATTATTATGAAACAAAAAAGAATCCCATGTTTCACATATTACATTGGCAATGATAAAAGTGTTTGATACCTGGAAGCCTGCAGTGTGGAAAAAGTGACTTTTATATATTGCTGATAGAAATGCAATTTGATACAACCTCTGTAGAAAACAATCAGTCAATCAATGTCAATCTCAATTATACATGAACATACTGTTTTAGCTGGCAATTCTGCTAGGTATTCAGATTATGGATAGTCTTACAGAAGTACAAAATGATGTATGCATAAATTTATTCTTGCAGCATCATTCTCAATAACAAAAGTTTGGAAGCAATATAAATGTCCATTAGTGTGCCGTTCACTGTGTGAATTATTGTCTATCAAGATAATGGAATGCTACCCAACTGTTAAAATCAATGAGGAGTATTGACTAGCATATATACCCAAAGCAAATTTTACTGGGGAAAAAAAAAATTCAGTTCTTGATATACTAATGGTAGAATTTTACTTTGATAGCCCTCAGCAAATCATGATTCTCAAAACTTACACCCCACGAAGTTCCCTCTCACATTGTTTCTGAGCTTGGGCATGAGACCCAATTTGGAGCATTGAAAGCACGAGGCAAGTGGAGGTTTAGTAAGAGCTTGCATATTGAGACTTGCTTTCTTGAAACTCTTCTTAAAACCCAGCTGCCATGCCATGAGAAAGCTCAAGCTTCCATGTGGAGAAACCATATGGAAAGCAGGAGATACCAACAGCCCCCAACTATCCTGGCCATCCCACACGCATACAAGTGAAAAAGGATTCTTAGATATCCCAGCTTCAGCTGGTGCCATGAGGAACAGCATGAACCAGCCTTGCTGAGCCCCGCCTACGTTTGCTAATAGGTAAGCTAATAACCGTAAGCTAATAACAGATGGTCATTGTTTTAAGTCACTAAGAGTTTGGGTGGTTTTCTATACAGCACTAGACAGATGAAAAGATTTCTAAAGTAAAATTTTAAGTTAGGAAACATGATGCAGAATGATCTATATCATTATGAATTTGTGAGAAAAAATGTATGTATTTATATTCACAGAATGTACTAGTTTTCTAGGGTTGCCATTACAAATTACCATAAACTGCACAGCTTAAAACAACAATGTCTATTCTCCCCCAGTTTTTGAGTCCAAACCATCTAAAAACAAGGGCTATGTGAGGCTTCGCCCCCTCAGGGATCACCTAAGATCATCCTGCATATCAGATATTTACTTGACCACTCATAACAGTAGCAAAATTACAGCAAGGAAAATAATTTTATGGTTGGGGTCACCACAACATGAGGAACTGTATGAATGGGTCGTGGCATTAGGAAGGTGGAGAACCACTGCTCTAGAAGAACATCCTTTCTTGCTTTTTCCTGCTTCTGGTGACTGTCAGCATGATTTAGCTTCTTTGGCTTGTGGCCACCTCGCTCTAACCCAATTACACGACCTTCTCTTCTGTGTTTCTGCATTTTCGCCTCTTCTGCCTCTTATGAAGACATTTGTCATTGGATTTTTGGCCCATTGGGATAATCCAGGATAGGATATCATCTCAATCTCTTTAACTTAGTTATATCTGCAAAGATACTTTATCCAAATAAGGGGACAGGTACTGATGGTAGGGATTTAAATGACATACCTTTTGGGGGGCAGCTATTCAGCCTGTGTAGAAAAAACACACCAGAAACTGGTGCAGACTGATTTGCCTCCAGGGCAGGAGGGGATGTGAGGATTGAAGGGCAGAAGAAAGAGGAGGACATAGTCTCTCTGAGATTTGTTTTTTTGATTGTCACAACTGGAGGATTAAATATCCTATGGTCACAGTCGGTTAAGTAGGCAAAACAAAAATAAACAGGAAAATAAGGATTTATTAATAGATTTTATAGTTATTGGGGTTTGTCTTTAAGCCGAGGGTTTCAGCCAGGTTTCTTTCCAGTTTCCAAGGGGAAACAAGTCGTCTTTGTGCTCTGAGATCATTCTTGCCATTAAAATTTCGCTCACATGCGCTGTCAGATCCAGCTTGATGGTGAGTAAAGGCAACAGATGTTTCAGCCCTGCTGCCTTTATGTTATGTTATGCAGATGGGCACAGCTGTACTCATCGGGTGCCAGGAATCATATTGTCCCAGACTCCAGGCCAGTGACTGCCCTTCCGACCACTGTAGCTGTCCACATGCTCCCTGCAGAGACACCTGAGAAAGCACAGGCCATTCAAAGGGATTTACAAAACCTCAGTTTCTCTAGCTAAGAACTGGGGATAACGGCCTCATGGCAATTTGGAGTTGGGGGATGGATGATTCACATAGAAAGTTGTACACACATGGAATACTGTCACAGAAACATCCTGAGATTTGGCTATGACAGCCTTTGGTGGTGATTAGAGTGAGGGGATGAAGCAAACAAGATATTCATTCAAATCTATCCAATCCACAAACATTCTGTTATCACGCAAATAAATACAAACAACAAAACAGGCAGCTGTGGCTCCCTGCTGGGCCATCAGCCTGGGTGAGAGTTCTAGGTCATTTCCAGGACTCGGCTGTGATGCCTACCTGTTCTTTCCCACTATATTAAGTAGACCACCGGGGAGTGGGTATAATCATATTATTGGGAAAACCTTAATTCTATTTGAATTTATTTTTTAGGTAAATTATTTGCAAACCTCAATACTTTCACCGTTAGTAGTAAAAACCGACCTGCAATACACTTAGAAATTGATTCCAACACACCAGGGGGCCACAACAGGGCCGTGGAGAACAGCTGCCCCATTACTGTAGGAGCTTTAATTTAAACACACATAAATACGCAAAACCCACAATAAGTCTCCAGAGCCAAAACACATCTCAGCTGGACAAGATGAAACCATTTGAACTAATAGGCCAGCAGGCTGCCTCCTCTTTGATAAAGGTGTTTGCACAATTTTCCAGTTAACCCTCATGCCTCCCTCAACACACACGTTCCCCCTCTCCCTGCATCTGGGAGGGACTGCAGAGGCTGTAAATTGAACCCAAATTGAAAGGAAGCAAGGTTGATGCAGCACTGAGAAAAATGCTATGATTAATCTCCTCTGGGCCTTCTCAGGTTGCATGTAATGGTTTTGGTCCTCAAATGCTAGTGACTCTCTTTCCCGAAGCAGCAAAATTACAGGTAATTGCTTATAGGGAGAGCCAAATGGCGATGGCTTCTCCTCTGACCAGATTTATTTTAATTCTCAATAAACAGAGTAACAGCGTCCTTTTCTCCGCTTTCCAGGTCATTAGAGAGGCTTGGGCTGTGACTATCCCTGGTGACAGGAGCTGCAAATAAATGCAATAAACTATATCCAGTGATAATTATCCTCTCTTATTGTTCAGCTACAGAGGAGACGGCCCATAAACTATGTGGATGCTTCTTTTGGCACCTGCCAGCCAGAGTCACGTTGAAGGGGCAAAGCACAGTGGAAAGACAGCCGAGTGGGTTTGGGCAAGATGGGGTCAGAGGTCTTGCTAAAAGCCCCTATCCTCTCCTCTCTATCCATTGTGGCAGGGGGATGCAGGGACCCAGCATCCCTGGGTAGGCACTAAGTTAGGGCCAGCAGGATTCAGTTGTAGGAAGCGTCTGTCCTGATGCATGGGAAACATCACCCTGTGTAGCGGGTCCCTGATAGCTTGCCGTCTCTCTCCCTTCTCTGCTTTTGACTTTTTTTTTTCAGTTTTTGGCCGGGGCTGGGTTTGAACCCACCACCTCCATTATATGGGCTGACGCCCTACTCCTTTGAGCCACCTGTACCGCCCTGCTTTTGATCTTCTTCTTGCCTCTCTCTTCAGGAGCAACCCAGTTTGCACCTCAGCTTAGCTATCCGGACCCCAACTCCCTGCCCTACTACAACTCCCTGGCACTGACCTCCCTCTGCTTATGGGCTATGGAACCTAGAGAAGGTGAAGAGCTCACACAAGCACCTAGATCAGCGGTTCTCAACTTGTGGGTCGCGACCCACAGGAACTGTATGAAAGGGCTGTGGCATTAGGAAGGTGGAGAAGCACTGACCTAGATAAACTGCAGGGTGGGGCAGGACAAGGCCCATTCCCAGGGCTGGTTGGGAGATGGTCCCAGCATCCAACAGGAGCCAGGCGTTCCGATCCCAAGGCCAGAGCTGGCTGGGCTCTTCCTCTGTGAGGCTGCCTGCAGAGAAAGCTGGGGACTCTCCTCTCTCTTCTGGAGGAGCACTGGGGGTCGGGAGAATTGCTCAGGTCAATCAGCCTGAATGGGCGGGAGGAAAGAGGGCAAGGAGAGAGAAAGTGAGCACAGGTGGGGCTGGGAAGAGTCTGATCCGAGGCTTGCCAGGTTAATCAGGTGCTCAGAATTAAGTGTTGAACCGAGGGACAAGAGAATGGCAGGAGGTCCACTCCATCCCGGCAGGGGTGCCCTTTCACCCTCTTCTCTCAAAGTGCCCCAGGGGTCTGAGCCACAGGGTCTCCATCTGAAGAATCCCAGGTTCTTTGTGGCCTGGGATATGTTGTGATTTTTATCAAGAATCATGTGTCTCTAGTCATCTTTCTGCCACCTGTGCCAGCCCCACACGCTTTGACTCTCCTGCATGGCGCCAAAGGATGTGCTGTTGTGCTGTCCTCGGCTGGGGCTGTGCAACTAGGAGGCTGACTCCAGCTCAGCCGTCTGTGGGAGCCAAGCATTCCCACCTCCTCCCTCCCACGTAGGGACCAGACGAACAAGGCCATCATGTAGGAAAAGTCCTGACCCAGCCTCAAGCAGGAGACTAATGTCCAAACATGCACGAGGGCTTCCAGGCCCCCAGCATGCTGGCCACTCTGACCCAGCCTGTGGCCATTCAGTTGGCAACTAGTCCTTCAACCACAGCCTCCTCCTAATCATCTTTTCTGAGTTAGCCCAGAAGAGGTATGTATGTGATAACACACACAGAGGCCCTTTAAGGTGACGAGAATCTTGTCTGAGTGCTGTCTTGAGGCCTCAGTCTACCCATCTGACAAATGGGGCTGCAACACTGCTGAACTCTGCTGTCTGGAAGCCTACAGCATCGGCTAAAAAATAAATTACTAGAAGGTGTGCAGTAAAACCAAGCGAATAAAATTACCAAGGCTGCCAGCCTCCTTCCTCTTAGAGTCCAAACAGCCCTATCAGGCTGGTTAAGCCTGTTTCTTGTTTTCCAGGAGACAGCAAGCACTGTGGAGTCTGAGATTTCACAGCTAGTCACCCCCTGATTGGAAACATGATCCTCTGTCATCCTTTATCAAGACGAGGTGTCAGGGTAATTTGGAGCTCAGGCAGGAGCAGTGTTGGAGGCGGGAGAGCTGGTGAAGGAGCCAGGAGGGAAGGCACTTGTCCGGGGATGGATGGAGGGGTGAGAGGCTGTGGGTAGCCATTCATCTTCATGCAGGGTGCGGGAGGGGATCACAGGAAAACAGGACCTTGCTTGGGACCACACCAGGACTGAAGAATTGGTTTTTACCTACTTGCAAAGTGGTGAATGCACTTTCTGCTTGGGGAGAGCAGGGGAGGGGAGAAACCTGACCTCTTTATGTGTGTGCACATGGTGTCTCAGCCCCCAGTGAAAGACCAAGCCCCTCCGGGAGGAACCAGAATGCAAGGACTAAACCAAGGCGTACAGTCAGCAGGACTTCCTTGCCTGGAGGGCTTGGCTCCGTGCTGGGCGGAGGGCTGGAGGGGAGATGCCTGGACAGGCTGCCGTTTCTGCTATTACATGACAGCCCCATTTGTGCCTGTTTCCAGCCTGGACATCTATATAGTCTCTGTTCTCACCACAGAGGCCTGCTGTTATGTATTTTTCCAGCTTGGTACAGAACACAATGGTATTCCCACAAGATGGTGTTCCTGACTTAGACCAATTTGTTCTTCCTCTGAAATCTGATAATGGACATCTTTTCAACAATTAAGAGAGAGACAGGAATATGATTTTCTTAATTTTAAGATTTTTTTTTAGCCGTTGGGGCCTGCTACTTCCTGTCAAAGTCAGAATCTAGAAAAGATAATGACCAATTTAGCAGGCAATCATATACTTATTACATTCATTTTAGCTTAACATATCAATATTTCATGGTGTTCTGCAAAGAACTGAAATTTCTAGCTGCTCTGCTACCCAGATATATTTTTTAAAGTTGTTTCATCTGCACTTGGGAAGCCAGCTCTCAGAGAGCAGCTCTGAAGGGGGTCCCCAAGAAGGGCAGGGCTCAGAGGGACAGCTGGGGGCTCCTGGAACCCATGACAGCCACCACCTTAGCAGTTGTTTCTGACAGTCCTGTGCCTTTACGAGTTTGAGACCAGCATTTTGCCTTTGAAGATTTCAAGCTGTGTAATTTGTAGACTGGGCTTTAGCCTGGAGCCTTTTATAGCAGCTCTTTAGAAGTCAAAAGCTGAAAGAGGATGGAGAATTATTAGCAGAAATGTCACAAAGATGACTAGCTCTACGCATGAAAGGAACTAAAGGCCAACTCTATATGCAAATATCTGAATAGTTAAGTATTTGTACATGAAGCCCTTATCAGTCCAATAGTATCCCTGCCACGAAATCCATATATTGAAATCCTCAGTACCCCAAAAGGTGACCTTATTCAGAAGTGGGATGTTGCAGATGTATTAGTAAAATTAAGATGAGATATATGGGGAAAAGGTGGGCCTCTAATATGATGTGACCATGTCTTATAAAAAGGGCAGGTTTGGACATACACAGGGAGAACCCCCATGAACACTAGAAGCATGCCACTACAAGCCAAGGAACTACCGGAATTTGGAGAGAGGTCTGGATCAGATCCTGCCCTTACATCTCTAGAGGCAGCATGGCCCTGCTGACATCTTCATCTCAGAACTCTAGGCTCCATAACCATGAGAAAATTTGTTTAAGCCTATAATCCCCAACCCCCAGCCATGCACTGGTACCCGTCTGTGGCCTGTTAGGAAGCCAGCCACACGGCAGGAGGGGAGTGGCAGGCAAGCGAGAGAAGCTTCATCTGTATTTACAGCCGCTCCCCATCACTGGCATCACCGCCTGAGCTCCACCTCCTATCAGATCAGCAGTGGCATTAGATTCTCCTAAGAATGCAAACCCTATGGTTGACTGCTCGTGTGAGGGCTCTAGGTGTCTCCACTCCTCATGAGAATCTAATTCCTGAGACCTGAGCTGGTGATGCCGGCACTGGGGAGCCCCTGCATATACGGATTATCATTAGCAGAGAGGTCGGGCAGCACAGACACCATAATGAATCGACCGCTTGTAGTCTCATATCAAAACCACCTCCCCCTCCACCCTCCCATATGTGGAAACATTGTCTTCCCTAAAACCAGTCCCTGGTGCCAGAAAGACTGGGGACTGCTGGTTTAAGCCACTCAGCGTGTGGTACTTGTTACTGTACTCCTAGCAAACTGACGCACTGACCAGTACACTCTTCACGATGGACAGGGGCTGTGGCAAGATGTTGAAGTGCTTCAGCTTCCTTGTGTGGTCTGCCTCATTCCCTGTTAAAACGAAGACTCCATCACCTGAGAAGCACCGTTCTCCAAAGTTACATCAGCTAAGAATAACCTTGGTAAGCTACAGAGGCTGGAAGTGGGCTCTGACTGGTAGACTTTAGGCTATTTCTTATTTTATTTTATCTTTTTAATATCCCAAGCAAGGCATAGTTAACTCCTAATTCCACTTCTTAATTAAACATTAAAGGTTTGCACGGGCTCAGCGGAACATGCAGTTATCCGTTTACTTGCAATCACCCACAATTCATAAATCTAATTCGGCTCTGGCATTAAGCCGGAGCAAATGCAAGAGATTAACTTTTTTGACCTATCAGGACTCAAAATGAAAATTATTCTAGTGTTGTTTTAATTGATCGATTTAATGTGATTTCTAGAGGTCACATGCAGATCCCTTGAATGTGGGAGACTAGGAAATGGGTGAACGAAGCTCATCCCTTCCAGCCCGATCGCTTACTGAAATGTAGTCACAGGAGGTGTCGTTAAAGCCATCACATGTCGAGCTGGGTTATGGCATCCTAGAGCTCTACAGAGGTCACCACGTTGTCTTTCACAGATGGGAAAGTGAGGGTCAAAGTTTACCTAGGTCAGAACTCCTTCATTGAGGTTCCACCATGGTCCAGGCCCTCCCTGAGATAACACAAAGTTGTCAGCATGAGTTGTATCCTCTGTCCTCAAGGACCTTATGGTCTAATGGGGCACAGAGGATGGTGAATTAATAATTCCAGTCCCTGTAATAAACTCAGTGGTCAGCACACTCATAGGACACCATGGAGCAAGAGGAGAGGCTTTGGGGTCTTTGGGAAGGTGACCCAGGATGGCTTTCTGGAGGGGAAGACACTTTGACTGAACTTGATGGGAAGACTAAAGCTGACCAGGAGGACAAGTGTTTTGGGAATTGGGAAGCTGGAAGCTGACACACAGATGAGTCCTCCAGGCGTGCAAGGTCTTATCCACTGTTCCAAGGAGCTCAGGCTTTGTTAGGAAATTATGGGGAGTCCTTGAAACGCGTTGGAAAGGGCTCTGCCAAGTTTTCTCAAGTCTCATTGGCCAGAATGGGGTAGGGGGTGATACTTCAGTCCTCCAAGGGACATTTGAATATTTAGTGGTTACAGCCTGGGCTTTGCGCTGCTGGCTCTAGTGAGTGGAGATGAATGTGCTGTTAAGCATCCCATCAATCACAGGACAACCCTCTAAACAAAGAATGATCTAGCCCCAAATGTACATGTGCTGAGATTGAGATTCTCTGAATATAACTGATTATTAATAAGAGGATGGAATGGCCAACCAAGTGGTCCCCTGGGTCTAGCCAAGGAATCAACACCCTCTGAGGTGTCATGACAGCAGAAACCTGAACAAAATGAGAGGAACCGGGAAGGAGGACAGGGATGGGACTGGATGCAGGGCAGACACTCACCACAGACTCATAGTGGAAAGGGACAGTGGATCACTCAGCTTCGCCCAAGAAAGCCCCTTCCTCTTCGTCCCCAGGAGCAGCCAGGCCAGTGCTTCAAAAAATAAACCAATTGCCTATTTCCTGATAGGCAGATGGCAAAGCCAGCCCGATTTTGTGAAGCCTAAAGCTTACATAATTTGGGCAGCCTTCTTAAAAAACAATTACAAAATTAGATACAAAAGCTATTGCATATTTAGGAGGAGAAAATACAAATGTCCAAATAAATGACACATCTAAAATAAACTAACAAGCACAGCAGATGGAAGGGGCCGTGTAGAGGCGGCCCAGTACCCAGGGCTCGCTGGCTGGGCCCTGCACGCCCCGTGGCAGGGTAGGCATGAGGCCTGTGTGTTTGCAGGGCCTGGGGGAGAATGATGGCGCTCCTGCGCGGCTCCCAGCAGGAGGTTCAATCACAGCACCGCATGTGACTTTGCCTCGGCAACATAGCCTCATTCTTCATTTGCCAGGAAAGGAAGCCCTTTGGAAACTTCCTCTAGAGGAGGCAGACACTGATGGCCCTGGGGACAGTGCTGGGAGATTTGACAGTCTGACCGTGTGGCAGCCTTCCTCGGGGAGGCAGCCCCACTGCCCTGCTCCACACCAAGGGTATTTCTGAAAGTCTGAGTGGACCCAGCAAGAGGCTCCCCAGCTTTCCCAGGCCAGGGGTCAGCACTGCCCTCACTGTGGGTCCTGCAGTCACCGCTCCCCTTCAGGTCAGGCAGCCAGAGGGCCAGTGAGAACTACAGCCACTGCCCAGAGACTTGCAACTGTCCCCTCGTGGCCCCAACATGAGGGACATCACGATCATTGTCCCCCTTCCTATGGGCCACTTTCAACTACTCCAGAGAGAGCAGGAGAAGGCCCAGGGGAGGGGGCTCCCAACTTTGAAGCTTCCAGAATGCTCTTGCCCTTGTCCTGACACTCAAGTGAAGTTGAGGGGATACTGCATTGGCTGTCCCTCACTTCTGACCACCAGAGGAGGTGCCCCACTAAACAACAACCCACCCAACGTGGTGCTCCCCAGTATCACTAGCCATCCTGTTTCTGTGATTGTTCAATGGGAGGAGAAATGATACTGACTGAAAGGTGTAAGCTGCAGTGCCCAGAGACCAGGCCACAGCAGAGATGTTCAGGCCAGGCTTGCTGAAAGGGGAGGTGACCCACCTGGGCAGTGCAATGATAGCATCTGCATTCGGGAACAGTTAGAGACCACTTTTATGTGGGGTCCTAGGAGGTGGGCACATTCCACAGCTTATCTGGAAGTTTAGGGTCTTCTTGGCATGAACTTCTAGGGGTGGGGCTAGCAAGATCCTTTGGGTCTTTGTCTTAGGAGGAGAGGAGGGGAGACAGAAGAGAAAGGGTTCATGTGTGGCCACATTTGGCTCCCCAACACAGACCTCCCCAGGCTGTGATAAACTAAAAGACCCAGGCTCTTTTCTTGAGCCTATGGGGCCCCTCCCTGCCTCTCCCTTTTTAGCTCCAGCCCCGCCCTGTGTGTCCTACAGCTCCCGACTTAACCTTCCTCCTGCCCCTCAAAGGCGCCACGCCCTGCCGCACCTCAAGGCCTTAGCACTCGCTGCCTCACCTAACTGGAAGGTTACTCCCTCTGCCCTTCCTGACTTGCTCTGCCTTGGCCCCCTAGCTCGTACAAAGGACCCTCTCAGGAGGCCTTCCTGGGTCTCTCTGGGCTCCTCCTGGCTGCCTTCCTCATCCTTCTTATTTTTTCACTGGTGTGTCTCCCCAGCTAGCAGGTTCTATTCATGAGTGCAGGGTTATGACTGTTCACAGCTGCACCCCAGGCCCACGGAGCCTGGTACAAGGTGGGCTCCCGAGGAACCCCTGCTGCAGGTGTGCGTGGATAAATGAATGCGTGCAAAGATGAGCTAATGGGAGCCCAGGTCCTAGGGGTGCCAAAGGTAGCTAGTACATTGTGCTTTCTTCTCTGCTTTTATTGTCCAAAGCGGATTTGCATCTTCAGTTTGGGCATCTGTTAGGAAAGAAACAAACTAGAGGCAGTCAGCCAGAGGGTCAGTGCTAATAAGAGACCTCAAGTCTTTGCATGAAGGAGAGCTCCAGCTCCTTTCATGCCCAGGAGATAATCCAGATTCGTATGCTTATAAGTAGTATGCAAATGAAACACATGCTATTTCTTTTCTCTTTTATTTTTATTTTTTGAGACAGGGTCTTTCTCTGTCACCCTGTGTAGCATGCCATGGCCTCATCGCAGCTCACTACACCCTCAAACTGCGGAGCTCAAACAGTCCTCCTGCCCAACCTCCCTAGAAGTTAGGACTATAGGCACATACCACCATGCCTGGTTAATTATTTCTATTTTCTGTAGAGATGGGGTTTCATGCTTGCTCAGGCTGGTCTTGAATACCTGAACTCAATCTTCCCAGCTCAGCCTCCCAGAGTGCTAGGATTACAGGTGTGAGCCTCCACACCCAGCTGGTTCCTATACTACCTTGTTCTTGATATTTCTGGAAAGAGTGACTGCAAAGATACTATTAAATAGAGGTGACATATACCTGACCCTTGAACATAGGTTCTTGCCTAGATAAGAGCACACTAAAGCCAGAGCCAGCTTGGATGTAAACAAGATTCAGATGCTGAGGGGCTGGGCTCCTCTGCCTCTGTCAGCTGTGAGACTCGGGGAAAGTTACCTAACCTCTCATGCCTCAGTTTCCCCATCCTTTAAATGGAGAGGTACCCATTTGTCCCATCATCTCTCCAGCTGGTAGTGAGTTGCAGGGGGGTGGGAGTTGAATGCTAAGAGCTGCCCCTGGGTGCATGCCCCCTTGGATGTGGGCACTCTCATTTGCATCCACAGCTGTGGGACCAGCTGGATGTAGCTGCCACCATGTGCTGAGGACGGACCTTTCTGGGTAAGGCCAAATCCCTCACTCACCCGCCAGGAAGCAAGTCCTTTGAGATAGTGCAAACCTGGTAGGAAATTAACCTCTCAAGGCAGAGGCCAAGAGGCTTGGGAGAGTGTGATGCAGCGGTTTGCTGTGGACTGAGTGTCAGGGACCATAATAAAGTCCTAGTGACCCCCGTGCAACTTTGAGCCAACATATTCCTTCTTCTGGGCTGTGACACCCTCATCTCTACAGGGTGTGTGTGTGTCTGTGTGTGTGTGAGTGTGTGTGTATGTAGGGATCAAACCAGGCACCTTAGTTAAAAAGTTATAGTTTTGTTTGTTTTTCTTTTCTTTTCTTTTATTAAGTCATATACACATAGATCATGAATACATTTATGCACAATGGGGTACAATGTGTTTTTTTAGTATAATATGGAGTGCTTACATCAAACTAATTTATGTAGCTTTTGCCTCATTTACTTGATTATTGTGTTAAGACATTTATGTTCTATACTTGATATATTTGACTCATACCCTTGCAATATGCTCCATAGGTGTGGTCCCGCCGTTTACCCTCCCTCTGTCAAACCTCCCCCCGCCCCTCAGATAGAGTCTCACTCTGGCACCCTGGGTGGAGTGCCATGGCATTAGCCTAGCTCACAGCAACCTCCAACTCCTGAGCTCAAGTGATCCTCCTGCCTTAGCTTCTTTAATAGCTGGTACTATAGGTGCCTGTCACAATGCCTGGCTCATTTTTCTATTTTTAGTAGAGATGGCATCTCACTCTTGTTTAGGCTGGTCTTAAACTCTTTAGTTTAAGCCACCCACCTACCTCAGCCTCCCAGAGTGCTGGGATTACAGGCCTGAACCACCCTGCTGGGCCCAAAACTTGTAGCTCTTAATGAAAACTTACCTCCACCCCAGAGAATAATAACTCAGGTGTACTACGGGTTCAGTGCAAGATTACTACCATAAAGTGAATATCTCAATAAAGTGAGTCACACAAGCTTTTTTTGTTTTCCAGTACATATACAAGTTATGTCTATTTATACTTTAATCTTTTAGGTGTGCAATAGTACATCTAACAAAAGTACATAGTTTAATTGAAAAATACTTTATTGCTAAACAATGCTAACCATCATCTGAGCCTTTAGTGAGACATCGTCTTTTTGCTGGGAGAAGGTCTTGCCTTGATCTTTATGGCTGCTGACTGATCAGGGTGGTGGTTGCTGAAGGTTGGGGTAGCTGTGACAATTTTTTTCTTTATTAAATCATATCTTTGTACATCAATGCATTTATGGGGTACTACATGCTAAATTGATAAACAGTATGGAATGTTTACATCGAACTGATTAACGTAACCATCACCTTGCTTACTTATTTGTTGTGGTAAGACATTTATACTCTATTCTTTTTTTTTTTTTTTTTTTTTTTAGACAGAGCCTCAAGCTGTCACCCTGGATAGTGTGCCGTGGCATCACAGCTCAC
>CAUYON010007582.1:0-34743 GCA_963573935.1 Arctocebus calabarensis
AAAATGTTTTCATATAGTAAACAAGAAAATATCATGAATGTTATGTCAATCAGGTTGATAAAAATATCTCAGATTGCATGTGAAGCCCCCACACTGTACCCCATGGTTGAACTAATGTACACAGCTATGATTCAATAAAAAAAAAAAAGAAAAGAAAAGAAATTCTTAGTTGCAGAAGAACATAAAGAACATTTGTCATGGGTGTGCATGTGAACACACCAACAAACTGAGGTAGGCACACAGTCAGTGCACAATAAGTGTGCATTTCTAGGTATTAATTTTAGAAGGAGCAGTTCAGCACTCATGTGGAAGACTTGACTCCTGAGTCCAATAGTCCTGGATTCCAATTCTGGTATTGTAGTTTACCAGCTCTGTAACATGCCTTCCCTGGTATGTCTGATGACTCTTTACTGAGCACCTACTATGTGCCACACACCCATGTTGGCTCAGGGATACAACAGTGGAAAAAAATAGTCAAAAATCTCTATTTCATAGAGTTATATTCTAGTGGGGAGAGACAGGCAATAAACAAAGGAAAGATACGTATCAGAAGCTGATAAGTGTCATGGAGAAAAATAAAGCCAGGAAAAGAGAGAAAGGGACTTGGGGGGAGAGTTGCCATCGGACACATAGGCTTAACGTTTCTGAGCCTTAACTTTCTCATATGTGAAATAGGCTTGATCCCACCAGACAATGTAGATAAAGTAGCTGATGGCACCTGCGTCCTAAAAGGGACTCAGTGCACGTGTTCCCTCATTCTTCCCTAAACCAGCTGAGGCCAGCAAAGATCACTTGAGTGATATTCAGAAGAAGCATCTTCCTTGAGGCACTTCAGAATCCTGCTGGTCTTTTTGGTCTGTGTCTGTATTGAGGGCATCATTTTGACATTAGAAGAATTTAGGCATTTAGGTAGCCCCCTTAGATTGTGGGATACACCCACTTAGGAGCCAGAAAGACAGGAGTTCATTTCCTACCTCTCCCAGTTGTCAGATCTTGAGCTTTGGTGTCATAGCTGTAAAACAGAAATGACAGTACCTACTATGAGGGCTGGAGAGTGGGTGGATTCAATCACACGCAGCACAGCGCTGAGCACACTTGAGTGGAGTGGGTGCTGTGCCAACTACAGTTCCTTCTCTTTTCCAGTGGGCACCAAAGAAATGGACTTTCATCTCCCACGGCACCTGCATCAGCACGTGGCACCTGTTTGTGGCCCACCTGGCACCAGTCGGGCACTGCCAGACAGCAGCCTGTACCCCAGGAGATTTGGATAAACAGACTTTGAGGCAGAGATGCTGACAGGTAAAAAGAGCCAGGAGAGGAGGTTGAGGCACCCAGAAATTAGGAGCAGCTGGAGGTCATTACCACTGCTAGGAACAAGAGGAGGGAACAGAGCTAATAGGGAGCCCAGGGAGAGGCAGGATCTCGGGGAGGCCTCCAGGGCAGCTGCGTAAGGGGAGACACCGCCTCCCTCAGAGCAGGAAGGAGACCGGGGGGTAGCAAAGAAGACACATCCCCGTCACCTCTCTCCTTCCACCCCCCTAGAGGTTACTCCCATCAGTCAACCCCAACTCACAGCTTCCTTGGTGAGGAAGCCCAGAAAGACAGTCCCCAGAGCAGTCTCAGGGACACAGAACGTGGCAGAAAATAGCTCAAACCCAATCTGAGAGGGCAAACAGGGCAACCAGCAAACACCTATACAATGACGTCTGCAGGTTCCTTTAGGAAAACAGTTCTCGCGCTTGAGGGTGGCTCAGAACCCCTTGGAGGGCTTATTAAACACAGATGGCCAGGCCCATCCCCAGAGTGGCTAATTCCATAGGTCTGGGGTGAAGCCTGAGAGTCTGTGTTTCTAATAAGCCCCCGGGTGATGCTGATGCTCCCAGTCTGGTGCCCCCCTTTTTTATTCATTCATTCATTTTAGAGACAGGGCCTCACTATCCTGCCCAAGCTGGCTTCAAACTCCTGGGCTCAAGTGATCTCCTGCCTCAGCCTCAGCATCCCCAATAGCGGCACCACAGGCGTGCACCATGGTGCCCAGCTAGAGACCACATTTGGAGAAGAGCTTCTTTATACCGCCAGATTCCTGATGAGTGGCTTCCCTTCCTCCTTACTCAACATTTAACCAGGTCCTCTCTGCCCCTAGGGCAGCTCGGAAACCCTCAGGTCAGCCATCTGCAGCTCCCCTCACCCACAGCCACAGGGCCACTGACCCTGCCAGACACTCGCCGCCCTCACCTTGCCCTCATCCCTCACTTTCACGTGTCCTGTCCTTCCTCTCTCCACGACACATCCTGTGCCTGACCCTCATCATGGCCCCCAGCATGCCTGCCTGGTTGCTGACTGTTGACACCACACGCATGTGCGCACACGTGCACACACACGCATCCCGTCGGATCAGCTGCACCTGGAGGCCTGGCCCGTTTCCTAGGAGAAGACAAGTCAAGCTCTCCTGGGGGCCCTGCAGCATCCTGTGTTCAGTCAGGTCTCAATTCCCAGGAGCTCTGCCACTCCATGACTTCCCCTGACGCCTTTGTTTGAGGGGAAATGAACACAGACTCTTGCAGGGTCATTGCCATGTTTGGGTCAACTGTGCCATCCCCTTAGTCTCCTCGTGAGCTGAGAACCTCCAGAGAACTGCTCTCCTCTTCTCCTTCTTGCCTGGCTCCTCCTCCAACCAGTTCCTTTCCTTGGCTTCCTGCTATGAAGATGTCATCCTAACAGCAGTGTCCCCCTTGCAGCTTCGCTAAGCAGCTGCTAGGAGCCCCAGGGTGTATCAGTAGTAGAAAAAGCCTCCCATGGACACATGCTATGTGGGCCCCTTCTTTTGAGGTTCCCCACCCACTTCTAAGCAGGTCGAGTCTTTTTCTTGCTTCCACCATCCTATACCTTAGCCACAGGGCAAAAAGGGACCAAGTCCTGACTAATCACCTCAGTCGACTCCCTTGGACGCAGGGCTTGGTCCAGGAATGGGGCTGAGTGCCAAGGAGGGGCAAGCAGACCGATTTCCTAGAATGAGTGTGCAGACGTAGGGGCATCAGTGTGCTGAAGCCCCCTTTCCACTGGTTCAGGAGAGCTAAACATGTGCAGCTCTTGAGTAGCCTAAAATTGACTGCAGTGGGAATATTTGTGCAGTGGAGAGATCAGCAAATGCTCTATCAGGGGAAAAAGAAGCTCTGATTCTGAGAGGTTGCTAAACTGGGGGACCGTGAAGGCAGCAACTTCTTGTGCTGCACAGAAAGGGTATGTGCAGCAGCAGAGAGAAAGAGAGTCAAGAAGAGTGGAAGAGAAAGAGCTATCAATATGGCATGTGCCCCTGGATCCAGCCATGCCTGAACTCCAAACCATCCCAGTCATATGAAACCAAAATTGACTATTTTGCATTAGCTCATTTGAATTAGGGTTTTCCACTATAAACAATCTAAAGCACTCTGACTGAAATGGAGCTTGGGAGAAGATATCTTTCTCATGGGGATTCTTACAATTATCACCACAAAACGGGATGCTTACTCAGTCCACAGAGGGTCAGTCTTCTCTGATTCCAGGGTGGAAAAAGATGGAGCCTGATCAGCGCCTGCCAAGCCAGGATGCAGAGCACCCAGGGTGTGGCTCTACAGCATCAGACTCCCAATTTTAGCTCAGCTGAAAGCATTCTGGTTCCAAGGATTAAGGGGGCAAAACAAGCTCTCCCAAGTCGGCCAGCCTCGGGTGACCTGCTTAGACAATTCCTACTATCACTGCTACCATTGTGAAGCCCAGGTCGGACTGCTCTGATTTCCATTATTGTACATCTCGGGATGCACGTGTCTGAGATTGGCCCTGTTCCTGAAAGGAGGCCTCCAGATCCACCCCCCTGCCTGTCCTGCTGGTCCAAGCCAGGTCGGCAAATAGCCCTCTCAGAGAGGAGCAGTGACAACAAGTCACAGGGGACCCTGCTATCATATAATACCTTACTCTGCATAGCCAGGTTATTTTAGCTCCTTTGTCCTGGAACAAGATAGTGTGCTCTGGGCAACCGGCAGCCTTCACCCAAGGATAGGAAAGGCCACATTCTATTTAATTTAATTTTATTTTTTTGAGACAGAGTCTCACTATGTCACCCTTGGTAGAGTGCTGTGGAGTCACCGCTCACAGCAACTTCAAACTCTTGCGCTTAAGCAATTCTCTTGCTTCTTGCCTCCGCCTCCCAAGTAGCTGGGACGACAGGCGCCCGCCACAACGCCCAGCTATTTTCTTTCCGTTGTTGTCGTTGTTTAGGAGGCCTGGGCAGGGTTTGACCCCACCAGCCCCGGTGCATGTGGCTGGCGCCCTAATCACCGAGCTATGGGCACCGAGCCAAGAGAGGCCACGTTTTTCCTGGCTTCAAAGGCACCCATTTGCTGCTAGAATCTTGAGAGACCCTTGATGGTTTCCAAAGTGCCCACTTGAGTTATTTCCGCACCACCAATCACGAATATCCCTACATTTTGCCACACCGAGGCGGCCTGCCACTAATGCTTTCCCCACAGCGATTGGCCTTGAAACCCTGATACCGAAAGGTTCCCTGGGTGTTCTTTCTAGAAGAGAGAAGAAGGAAGAAGAAAGATGGGCTCATTTGCAGCCGGGCTGGGCAGGGGAAGGAGGGTGCCCAGCACAGAGAGAGGGCAGCAGGCTGCGCCCCGGGAGATAGCACAGGTAGCCCTGGGGACAGAAAGGGGCCCTGGGCAAGGAGCAGGGCCAGCAGGGGGTGGGGGCCTGGCTAGCCTCTGTGTGTCCAGACCCAGAACTGAACATGAATACACCCACGCACACCGCACACATACACACACACAGTTCACATAAACACGTACCACAAACACATCATACATAAACAGGTATCATACACCACACACATGCCCTCAACATACATCATGCTTATACCCGACACACACATACGTCACGTATGTACCACACGTACATACCACACACACGTGTCACATACACAACATGCGCACATACCACACTTAAACTTGTACACACGTCTGTCTGCAGCTCCTTGTAAAGCACCAGGTCCTCACACAATCTCTGGGTCACCTCCTTGATCGGGCCCCCTCCCTCCTTGCTGACTCACTGCCATTTTTCTCTCCCCACGGCTGCCCCAGCCCCCCAGGAGTGGGACCATTCTTCCTGCCCCTCCCCCCCCCAGCTTGTTTTCTTTTCCTGAGAGATTTTAGGATCCCATCTGTCATCTTAGGTCATTAATCCCGAGACAGAAGGCCAAAGAAGCCTACCCCACGTAGCCAGCCCATTAACTAATTGCAAAAGGTGCCCGCATCATATCATATTTATCCGCTGAGGCTGCCCCGTTGCCCATGCCGCGCTTTCTGAGCTACGCTGATAAAAATGACAAGCCACCTGCTACTGCCTTGGATGGCACTGCCATGATGGATGGTCCATGTCCTGAAAGGGTGGGGGTCAGCCACGGAGACTCATGTGGCAGGCCGAGGAGGGGGTTGAGAGGTGGACAGGAGTGAATGGCCAGCTGCCAGGGTAATTGTTTCCCTCACTGAGCAGGATCCGAGGTTTCCTGTGTCCCCAGATACTGCTGCCCAGGCCTGGCTCCCTTAGATGACTGCTCTGGGATGGCAGGGCTTCTGAGGACAAGGACAGATGGGAAGGCCTGAAAAGCCCCCAGCCCTCGTCTTCCAGCAACTGTTGTCTGCAACCTTTCATCTGCTGGTCACTGAGTCAGCAAGTTCAAGGACAGTGGCTTTGATTGCCCACCCACAGTCTGCAGGCAAAACCTGCTTTCTGACAGGGGGTCCTTGAATGCAGGTGGTCTGTCTCCAGCAGCTTCCCCTCCCCTCCCCTCGGGCCTTAAAGGCCACACCAGCCCAGCACAGGGACTGCCTGATGGCCTATTTCCCAGCAGGGATTACCTGCGAGGCTGTGTTCCAGCAAGCCTGCGTGCACATCCTGCTTCTCCACTTCCAGGATCGGAATAAATTGCCTGATTGACAAACCTCCTCTGTAGTTTATGTGCACCAGGGCCTGTGGGTCAGCCGTGGCTACAGTTGCAGTCAGCTGACCTAATCCATTTATCTTATTTATACCATATTCCATTTTCCATATGCAGAGTTAGGGCCTCCTGGATCTGCTATGCAAATTAAATGCGATGATTTGCAAATGAGCAGAGACCTGGCACTTTTAAAAAATTATCATTAAGAATGTTTCCACCCTGCCACTGGGTAAGAAGAAGGAGACTGGAAGGGAAGAAATGAAGGCCAGTACAGCCGTCATTCTCCCAGCCTTCCAAACCCCCACTGACTCTTGTCCCTTGACATATTCACTCCATGTGTGGCTGTATGATGGGCACAGGCATCACTGGGGAGAAAAAGGCTGGCGTGAGATGCCCAGAAAGCTGAATAAGACCAGAGAGGGTTGTCCCCTGCAGAGGCTGGCCATCCACACGACACGGCCCCAGAGGGTCCCACAGTCTGCTGCCTCAACCAGCACAAACAGAGGCTCACCCATGGATTTGTGGTGGGTTTTTTTTTGAGGGGGTGAGGAATCGAGGTCTATGGATGGTGATTTTCTGGGGTCCTTCTGTAAGAACTGCAAGCACCACCTGTGGGCTACTCCTTAGGGTATGCACAAAGCATATAGCTCCAGAACAAGCCCCACCCGACCTGCTCCAAGCTTGGGTGGGAACAGTGAGCAACACATTACAACCCATGACAATGAAACTTTCCAGCATCTTCTTTCTCTTTCATGCTCTCCTCAAAACCCTCTCAGGCAGACAGGTTTGTTTAAAATTGTAGCGATCTGGCCCTTTCGCTTAGTCTTTAGCCACGACCCAGAGCTTGGAAGTTGGCTATGGATGAGGCCATGGGAGTACCCCTGCATCTGAATCTTCCTTGGGCGCTCAGAGTGGTGCACTTACTGCCAGGCGCCAGAGAGGGGCCCACAAGGCATCCTGGAGAGTGAGGCACATCTAGCGGGCCACACTGCAGGCCAGCAGAGGAACCGTGACTTGAGACTTGGGAACGTGTCACCCTTCACAGCTCTTCTGCATCATAGCTGTGCTCCTTCTTGTTTCCTGGCTTTGGTTTCTGGAAGTCTGCTGTGTTGTTTTCTGGTCTGGTATCTGAGAAAGAAAGCTCATTTTAGTTCAAAGATCTCTGGATTAATCTGAAGCCAATGTCTTACTTTTTTTTTAAATACACTGGAAAAAACAACACGTAATGCCAGCTTTTCCAAAGGCAGAGCAGGAGACTTCTATAACAAAGTTGTATCGCACTTGGGGATCCAGAAAAGCTGCCCTTTTTCTTCCAAGTGTCCTTGTTTATTGTTCTGTTTCTAAGAATATCCAGAAGAGACATCTCCAGGACAGCAGGCCCCTCTTTCACTAGGAATTTTAAAAATGGCATTTAAAACATTTTGCCAATAGTAAGGCAAATGTGGGCTGTCCCCAACAAGCAAATCACAGTGCCGGCCGTCAGGAATGGTATGACAAGTTGTCATGACAAATAAGACAGATGTTTACATAGGTTTTAAGGAAATGAATTACAAGATCCTGAAGAAGATAATGTCAGATTTAACCCCAAAGTGCCTGGTCTGCATAAAGAACCCACCCAGCCCCTGGATGTCCCCCCAGCAGCTCTCAGCGCAAACCCAAAGTCTCCTTTGGATCTTGTCTTAATGTGTTTCATTAAGGGCAAGTCACCATTGGTGACAGGCGATGTTTTTTAATTACTGCGTTCCGTTCATTTCTGTACAATCCCATTGTTATCCTTCCAGCAGATACTTACAAATATGACTTCTTTGGGGGTTCCCTGTGATCTCCACAAGGACTGCAACTGCTAATGAGAGCCAGGCAGACCCCCAGACAAGGAGGCTGCTGATTATCAAGCCAAGAAACATCCAGACTCAGGGACTAATGAGTTGGCAGGGCGACCAAAACAGACTGAGAATCCTGAGTGCAGCATTGCGGAGAGAAGCCACCAAGACAACCTTAGGAGGGAGACGGAGAGAGGAGATTAACTTTAATTCTATCAGAACATTTGCGGTTACTACCAGACAAGGCAGCTGTGTCGGTGGGGGCAGAGGGAGCTATTTATCTGGTGGTCTTGGAGATACGGCTGCAGCCCATCAGGGAACAAACATGTGGGCCATGAAAAAGTAGATTTGCTCCCTGAACGCTCTTCTTACTCAGGGAGTCAACATTGGAAAATCAGCTCTCTCCCTTGCCATCATTTTCCCTGCTTGGAGCGACACCCTCCACCCACCAACCCTCTGCACCTCTGCAAATCTGCTCCTCTATTCCAAGGTCAATATGAATTCCATCACCTCCACTAGACTGCCCCGACCAACAGTGGTTTTACAGGGTGTCCCAAAGGTTACCCTTCCCATACATAGAGAAAATAGGAAATTGTAGCTAAATGTACCTTTATTTGCAAAATATTCATTATAAAATGTTGCAAAATATTCTCTAAGTGTTGGCCACCTCGTGGTAAAATTTCATAATCAGTATGTTGTAAATAAAGATACATTTAGCTACAATTCCCCATTTTCTCTATGCATAGTGACTTCAGGGGCGACTTTTGGGACACTCCGTATTAAACAAATATTTATTCCATTCTTCTTATATCCCATGCACTTGAGCTAGGTCATGGGAGACAATTCTGTGATGGTCACTGAAAGAAGAGTTGGGAGGATCAACCCAGAAAGGAATGCTCAGAGGAGGTAGAAGCCTCAGTGGCTATTCCACTCACTGAGAAAGTAACTGTGTTCTGCCTTGTGACCTGCTCTTGCAAGGTCGTCATGATCTGAGAATTTATTCTGGAATTGTTGAAGACATATGCCTTGGGGGAGAGACTGGCAGATTCTCATCAAAACTGTTTCCTCTTCCTGTTCACACAGTTAAGTCTTGAAGCTCCCTTTTACCTTGATGAGGGACTAGTTTTCACCAATCAAATGTGAGCAAAGGGGATTAGAGAGTTAAGAATGAGTGTGCCTTGGGCGGCGCCTGTGGCTCAAAGAAGTAGGGCACCAGCCCCATATGCCAGAGGTGGTGGGTTCAAACCCAGGCCCAGCCAAAAACTGCAAAAAAAAAAAAAAAAGAATGAGGGTGCCTTGTCTGTTGTGTTTTCTCTCTCTTACTCTCTCTCCCTCCCGCCCTCCCTCTCCTGTCTGCTAACTAGATGTTACATTAGGCTGTCCTTGAAGGCATATGTTGAAGATGGTAGAGTCGCAACATGATAGGAACCCAATGTGCTAGGCCAGGCTCCCTAAAAGCAGAGGTTGAGAAGGAGTTCCTATCCAAGGGCTTATTAGTGACAGAATGCTCCTGGGGAACCTGCAAAGGAGTGAGAGGAGCAGAGTGGGACAAGGGAAGAATATAAGCAAATAAGTAGTTTGAGATGAAGTTCAGCCTCTGATCCCACAGAGAGCTCTGAGCGTGAGTGGAGTCACAGGGTTGTATCTACCTGAGGCCAACAAGTCATGCATATGTGCCCCTGTACCAGTCAACCATCACCTGGGGTTGCCCCTAGAATGGCCTAACTTCTTTGGCATTTCTGGGTGGGGTGACTGTCAACTCAGGACAAATGTCTGGATCCTGGTGCAGCTATGGGTGCCCCAGCCTGATAAAGGGGAACTGAGAAAAGATGGAGTAGCCTCTAGTACAGTGGGACCCTGAGTGACTGCCTGGAGCAGAGCTCCACCTACTTTTGACGGTGACATAACGAGAAGGAATTCTTCACTGTGTCAAGCCATTAAGATTTTGGATTTGTTACAGCAGCTAGTTTGTAACTGCTGTAATTGCACACCTAGTCTCCTAAACCAGAAATTGGCAAATTTATCCTGTAGAGGACCAGATTGTAAACACTTTCAGCTTAACAGGCCATATGGTCTCTGTCATCACTATTTGCCAAACTATAACCCTCAAGAGCAGGGATTATGACTTGGGGTTCTTTCTTTTCTACCGAAGGCCTACGACAGAACTTTAGCTGTACTGTGCAACCCATTAAAACCCAGTTGATTGATTTGAAAATTAAAAAACAAAAGTATAATTTTGGTGGTGGTTGTTACTTAATCAACTTGAGTGACGGCAGAGGACTGCCTTTCTGGATCTGGGGGATTGTTCTGGTTCTGTGTGATCTCCTTGTGAGTTCCTGTTGGGGTAGCCAGCTGTAGCTCCCCACACTTTGAGACCTCCTGTCTCAAGTCAGTCTCACAAGTGAAAACAGATGCTGGCCAGAGAAATCAACAAGGTCCAGTGAAGCAACAAGGGCAGTACTGACTCCAGAGGGCCTGGGCACACAGAAGAATCCAGCATCATCATGTCCTAGAATCTTGGAGTTGATTAAAACTTTATCCATTGAGTGTGTAAGTCCCTTCCACTATGATCTCATCTTGGTGCTTCCATACCTGGTTTTAATGGTAAATAGGTGACTGTGGCATCCATAGCCATAGGAGAAGGTCATAGTAACTGTAGCCTCAGACCCATATGCAATGGCAGTCTGGCTTACCCGCCAGGAAAGATGCCTAGACCAGCAGAGGTGCTGAATGAGAGGGTAATCTAGAAAGGATGGCAGGGGCAGGGGGATGGTGAATGTCACTAACTTTGCTTTTGTAAGTTTCTCAGGAAATAAGAACATTCAGAATCCTGGAGAAGGTCTTCCCAAATAAGGCAGACTGACCTAAGAAGCAAGTGGATCTCAACACCAAGGGACAGAGTCCCATGCCTGTGCCAACACACCCATCCCCAGCTGCTGGAATATCAACTGCTGATAACTCACTGCTAAGTCCTTCACCGGGCACTGTCCTCCTCTATAAGAAACTTCCCTGCCCAAGTTTATGCTACCTTCCCAGGAGATGGCCTCCAGCCATCATACAGGGATACAAAGGCCCAGTCCCCACACATAAATTTGGGATAAGTCTAAAGGTCTGTCACAGCTCCAGAGCTCACCATATCCACTAAGATATCAATTGTAACTGCTTTGTGGGTCACGCTCCCAGCCTGCCTTCCTCGTCCCCTTATAGATGCCTCTCCTGAAATATTCCAAATAAACTTCCCGCACAACGAAATTGACAAGCTGATCCTAATATTCTATGACAGAAACAGAACAGCCAAAACAATTTTGAGAAGAGGAACAAAGTTGGAAAATTTATATTTCCTGATTTAAAGCATACTATAAAGCTACAGTAATCAAGTCAGTGTGGTACTAGCATAGGCAGAATGTATAGATCAATGGAACAGAATTTAAAGTCCAGAACGAAACCTTTATACTTGTGGCCAATTAATTTTCGACAAAGATGCCTAGTCTGTTCAATAGGAAAGAATATTTTTTTTCAATAAATGATTCTGGGACTACTAGATATCCACATGCACAAAAGATACGTGTCAATCCTTACCTCACACCAAACACAAAAATTAACTCAAAATGCATCATAGATCTAAATGTAAGAGCTAAAGTTATAAAAAAATTTTAAAAGAAAACATGAAAAAAATAATTATGACCTTAGATTAGGCCAACAGTTCTTACTTAGGACACCAAAGTACAATCCATAAAATAAAAAGCTAATAAATTAGACTATGTCAAATTCTAAAACTTTTACATTTCAAAAGACACCATTAAGAAAATAAAAAGACAAGTTATAGATTGGGTGAAAATATTTGCAAATCGTATACAGTAGAACCTCCCGAGTTGACCACCTCCTTAAGTTGAACTAATTTTCACAGACTGGACATTCACCACATGTATGTATCAGTAAAGTAAGCTTAATTCCTTATGTTGACCACCTCTGTATGCCAACCAGTTTGTTACAGTCCCTTGGGTGGTCAATGTACAGAGGTTCTACTATATCTGATAGAGGTCTTATATCTAAATATATTTATATATCTTAAATTGCAGTTAATGAGACAACCCAATTTTTAAAGATGGCAAAAAAAATTGAATAATAATGTCATCAAAGAAATATACACATGGCCAATAAACATGGGAAAAGATGTTCCACATCATTTAGTTACCAGAGAAATGCAAATTGAAGCCCCAATGAGATAACCACTTCATACCCATTGTGATAGCTAGAATCAAAAAGTGTTAGTGAGTGGCGCCTATGGCTCATCAAGTAGGGTGCCGGCCCCATATACCGAAGGTGGCTGGTTCAAACCTGGCCTCAACCGAAGTGCAAAAACAGAAAAATAGCCGGGCGTTGTGGCGGGCGCCTGTAGTCCCAGCTACTCGGGAGGCTGAGGCAAGGGAATCACCTAAGTCCGGGAGTTGGAGGTTGCTGTGAGCTGTGTGATGCCACAGCACTCTACTGAGGGCGATAAAGTTAGACTCTGTCCCTATTAAAAAAAAAAAAAAACAAGTGTTAGTGAGGATGCAGAGAAACTGGAACCCTCATACACTCCTAGTGAAAATGTAAAATGCAGCCACTTCAGAAAAACTTGGCAGTTTCTTTAAAAGCTAAATATAAATTTACCATCGTGACCCAGCAATCCCACATCCAGTATATATACAAGAGAAATGAAAACATACATCTACACAAACATTTGTTCATGAATGTTCACAGCAACATTATTCACAATAGCCAAAAAGTGAAAGTAACCCAAATGTCCATCAACAGATGAGTGGATAAATACAATGTGATATATTCCCACAATGGAGTATTATTTAGCAATAAAAAGGCATGATGTGCTAATATATACTACTACAACGTGGATGAAGCTTGCAAACATTATGCCTAACAAAAGAAGCTAGACACAAACACCACATATTGTATAATTCCATTTATATGAAACATTCAGAAAAGGCAAATCTACAGAGACAAAAAGCAGACAATGTTCGCCTTGAGCTGTGGGTGGAAATGGACAATGACTGCTAATGGGCACAAGGGATCTTCTCAGAGCCATGGAAATGCTCTAATATTGGAATGTAGTGATAGTTGCACATCTCAGTAAATTTACTAAAAATCTTTGAACTGTATGCTTAAAACAGATGAATGTTATGGTATGTAAATCATATTTCAATAAGGCTGTTTTAATGAAAAAGTAAAAACCTTCAGTATATATATCTCCATCTCAAAGTCTACTTCCAGCGAACCAAATCAAAGATAACATACAAGGCCTGACAATTAAGTTTGTGAATTCATCCTAGAAAAAAAATGCTATATACCTCATTGCTGAATATCACTACAGTCACCTTCAAAGTACTGCATGTGGAAAGCTGTGCACGGATGCCAGCACCTGGTCCACCTTTCAAAACAATATTGCAACTCTTTTTTCTGGAATGGCCATCAGAGTTGTCATCATATGGTGTCCTGAATATCATCAAAATATCTCCCTTTCAATATTTCCATTATCTATAGGTAAGGAAAAAGTCACGTGGGGATGAATCAGGTGAGTAGGAGACGATTGCAACACAGTTATTTGTTCACTAGCTAAGAACTCCCTCAGAGACAGCACTGTGTGAGCCAGTGCATTATCATGATGTAAGAGTCATGAGTTGTTGGTAAAAAGTTCAGATTGTGTTTATCTAATTTTTTCATGTGGCCTTTCCAGCACTTCCAAACAGAAAACTTGGTTAGCCATCCAGTTGATACAAATTCATAATGAATAAACCCTCTGATGTCAAAAAGCTTACAGCATTGTTTTGACTCTTGATTTGAACTGATGGAATATTTTTGGTAATGGTGAATTGACTGACTTCCATTGTGCACTTTGACATTCTGTTTCAAGGTCATACTAGTATACTCACGTTTCATCATCAATGATAACATGCCCAGAACATCATTACGCCTCTCCAAAAGATTTGAGCAAACTTTAATTCTCCTTTGCTTTTGTTCATCAGTGAACTCCTTCAAGACCATTTTTGCACACACATTTCTCATGCCTCAAGATATTCAGCCAAGATTTTCCTGTTTCTCTATTGATGTTTAATTGGTCTGATATCCTTCTCACAGTCAGTCAACAATTTTGATGCAAAGTTCAATGAATTCTTGCAATGTTTTCATCAGTTCTGCTTGTTACTGGCCACCCTGACCTCTCTTTGTCATTGTTGCTTTCTCACCCCTCAAAAAAAAAATTAACCAATTTTTACACTGCAATTTTCTTCATAGCATTATCCCCATAAACGTGGACTAACATGACCCTGATTTCACTTCCACTCTTGCCAAGTTTAACAAGAAATTTAATGTTTGTTCATTGTTCTAATTCAAGCTCTGACATTCTCACAATGGCACCAAAAAACGCACAACAATAATGAACACAACTCAGCAAGACACACATCAACACAAAGACAGCTATGAGACACTGATATACCAAGGTTATAAAGTCTTACTGAGTTGTTTGTATAGTGCTGCCAACATAAGCACACAGCAGCAAATTTACAAACTTAATTGTCAGACCTTGTATATGCATTTTAACAGAAATTACTTTTTATATCTAGCCAAATTTGAGAAAACTGAGGTTTCAAGATGAAAAGCCCCAAAGGGTACCCAAGTAGACAGAGCTCTCCCTCACCCACCCACTCTTCAAGCTCTCTCACTTTATATCACAGCCACCACCACCATCTCCCTTCTCTGATACCATGTGGGTTCTGGGATCTAATGCTCAATTCCTTCCCACAAGAAAAATAACTCACTTCCTGTTCACATCAAACAGAGTTACAGGGGCACATCCTACCATTACTCCTCATTTTTAATTATGAATTATCATTTTTATTAGATATTTCTGTTCAGTGTGATCTATCATGATTCTTTAGCCTGAATAGCACAGATACCTTGGGGTATAAACACAGGTGGTATAAATTACCTGTGTTTGTAGGGGGAGTGAGGGTCAATGACTTGGCAGGAATGAGCCTGTGAGACAGACTAGGAAACAGAGAAGGGAAACCAAAAAAAAAAAGACGAGTTGATAAACAAGGACTCCGAGTTCATCCCCACAAGGCTGGCTGCTCATTGCTCAATGTTGCGAGACACTGACTTCTTAGAGGTTTGTAGTAACAGCTCGCTCGAGCTGGAAATTGCTGTGAATGTGCGTGCTACCCGAGGCTGAGCTTGTAAAAAGAGTTCTCTAGCATTCTTGCCTCACTGACAGGTCTGGGACATCATGTGTTCCTTTGAGGAAAGCTGAGTCTAAGCCCCAACAACCCCATCCCCAAGCTCTTGTCCACTAGACTAGTCGTCAATGAACTGTCCCATCTCCCTCCCAGGCTCCTCTGTCTCTCACTCCTGTAGTCTGGGGATCCCAGCCACAATACCGTACCCTCTCTCTGCCTGAAATGTCATCCCTTTGTTCATGCATTCCCCAAACATTTATTGAACATCTATCATGTGCAAACAACGCTACCTCTGGGCTTAATTCTGGTACAAACAAGCCATGAATGACACAGTTCCTACAAAGCTGGTAGATATAAAAATTAGGTGTGCTATGTGCTGTGAGGCTATGTAAAGGGCAAACATTAGGGACAGAGAGGTGAGTGTGGATAAGTCCACCTAGATGGAGACATCTCCAGAGACATCCAAGAAGAGGGGACACTTGCACAGTCTCTGGAAAGGATAGTTGCTCAAAGGCCAGGTGTTAGATTTTATCCGAAGAAGAGAAAGCAGCAATTTAAGCAAAACCCCAGAGCAGAGCTGTCCCCTAGAACATTCTACAATGATGAAAATGGTCTGTATTTGCACCATCCAAAATGGAAGCTACTAACTATTATGCACTTGCAGTGTGGTAAGTGCAACTGAGGAACTAATTTTTAATTTCATTTCAATTTGTCCTCATTTAAATTGGCATATGCACATGTGGTTAGAAGTTACCAGAGTGGGCAGCACAGCCCAGAGGCATAAAAAGGTAGGGTCCATTCCCCTAAGTACAAGTAGTTGCATGCAGAAGAAGCTTAGGATGCCCAGGAGCTGTTGCTGTAAATAGTCAGGGGGAAAAAGCCACATCACAGAGGAGCTGTGGCCATCCCCAGCTCACTTGCCTTGACAGGAACAAAGAGACCCAATTCATCCACACCACAAAGTAACCAATCCCATCTCTATCCTTCCACTGTCCTTAGCCCAAAAGTTGCAAACTCAAATGTCTACAGCTGGTTAGAAATGGTAGACAGGCACAACTGGGGCTGTCCTGGGCTTTGTGTCCAGATGGACAGTCGCATCTAAAGGGGGCGGCCACTACTCAGCCTCAGTTGTGCTATTGCTGTCTCCATGTGCAGGCCCCAAATTGCTTGATCTTTGAATGTTTGCAGAGAAGCCAGGAATCGTGACTTATTTTTGTGAGATATTTCCATGTTTAAATGTTCAAATTACTTGTTTTAATGCTGTGCAGGCTGAGGAAAGCCAGTCTTGGTGCTAGGTTTTGGTCCTTGAACTACAAATTTGCAGCTAAAACTCCCTTCCCAACCTCTTCTGCAGCCCCCGTCATCTATGTAGCATGCAGCTGTGTTGATAACGCCCATCTCTCCCCAATACACTCACTTTTCCTCAAGGACAGGGACCAAAGTTTTATTCATTTGGCATTCCCAGAACTTAGTACAATGCCTATACAAGGTCTTTCTTTACTATATGTTTGTTGAATGAGTGAATGGCCTCATTGATTTGCACAATGATTTTGCCAGCCAAGGCGGTGGCTCAAAGAGTCAGCAACAAAGGAGTTAAAAGGCAGGAAATGAACTATGCTTTGGAAAAAAGCCCCATTAATTGCCATATTACCAGAAATCCTCTTCCCTGCAAATCTGTGGACTGTAAATTAAGATTTGAATTGTTGTTTTGAGCGTAGCTTTCTCCAAACCGCAGATTTGCAAACACTCCTCTTCCCGGTACTTTGAGGGCTCACAACAGTCTTGTGCTGTTAAATCTTGCTGAAAAGTGGGCTGAGACCACTAGGTCTCTTGTGAAAATTGCCAGACTTGTGGACAGCTGCTGTGGGATTTAGCAAGATGCCTCCACCCTGTCATCAGGGAGAACACAGCCAGAAAGAGGCACCTGGGGAGGAGAATCTCTGACCTTGGGGTTACTCCCCCAAGAGCTGGGGAGAGGGGCAGCTGTTTGTAGTCAGCAGGTGGCCTCCCAAAATGGAGAATCCAGGTCCATGTTCCCCTAGCGTGCCCCACTCCACATTCCCACAGCAGCTTCTGGGAAGTTATTTAAACTCTGTGTTTCAGTTGCTTCAAGCGTTGACTGGGAATAAATGTGCTACATGGCAAGTGGCTTCTGAAAGCCAGGTGGATCTTCGTGCAGCAATTTCAGACTGGCAGCAGGGAAAGCAAAGCCTGAGCCAAGAAAAACCACAGTGTAACTTTTAAAAGACGGTGGGTGAGGGTGTCACGGTAGACACAGAAATGCCTGCTCCTGGCTTCCCCACATCGGCCGTCATCGCAGAAGCACACAACCCTGTTCCTGCAGTCTTTTCTTTGGGGCCATTTTAGAGAGATTTCGAATTCCTGAAATTCATCCTTGTAGAATCAAAGGTAAAAAGCAGGAATAGAACTTTGAGAACTTTGACACTACTCCCTCCTTGCTATACAGATGAGGAAACCAAGGCTCATGACTCTTTCACGCTTTGTTCAAGGGCACACCGCTGGACTCCCAAAGCCCAGTCCAGCACTCTGTCTTACTTCGCACCATGGTGCCCCTTGCTAATCCATATATCTGAGTACACAGTGTCCTCTCTCTCCCAGTCACTGTTGACAAAGGCCATTTTTCACATAAGGACATAATCTGCTAAAATCTTCTCCTGCATTCCAGGGTAAGAGCTCCCATATTTCACAGAGCAGGTTAATCACAGATATCAACTGATGAAGAGGGAAGACAGGCAGGGAAGAGAAGGGAACCCTTCTGGTCCCTGGAAACTTTAGAAAGGGGAGCTGTATTGCTTCTCAAAAATATCCTAAAGGCTCGTAACACTTAGCAAAACTCTTTTAAATACCTGGATGCAAAATAATATGCTCTTTAAAATGATAGACAATTTATTTAGGAAAGATAATTGATGAGTTATTTATATTAGTCCCCAGTGTCCAGCACCGCCATCATTGAGATGAAGTACTCGGGACAGAGTGAAATCCCTTAATTACTCTCACATGTGTTGCGTGTTACAGGAAAGAAAACATAATGCAAAGTGCTTGTATATTGCAGCGGCATAATAGCTTGATGAAGATTTCTAAATTTTTCAAAATGTCATTTCTTTCCAAAAGATGGATTATTTCTGTTGGGGTTTAGTCTACCTAATTATTCCTGCCTTGATTACTTAACTACTCCAGATATTTCATCCCTCCATGCTCTGATCATGTTCGGCATGTTAGAAGAGTTGAGGCAGCTTATTAGTACGAAGCAGCCAACCCCGTTTCCTGGCAGCTAGTATGGGAAGGTGGGCTACACAGTGGAACACTAGGAACCTCTCTGATAGAGCATTCGGCCTCACCGCAGCCTCTGCTACTTCAGCCAGTGCCATGTGCAGCCAGAACTTCACTGTATCCTCTAGACAGGTGTCCACCCTTCCCCCATCCCTGAAGTAGGAACATGTTAATTTTCCTTTGGTCTTGGGCTCCCTACCCTGTACAAGTAAGTACATGACATAGCCTTGGATATGGGCTCTGCATGTGTGACTGCTTCTCAAACTTCAGTCTGGATGGCTTGTTAAAACAAAGTGCCAGGTCCCACCCCCAGCGCATCTGTGTCTGGAGGCCTGAGCCAGGGCCAGAGAATGTCCCCATTTCTAACTTTTTCCCAGGCAATGCCAATGCTGTTGGTCCTGGGACCATACTTGGAGTACAGGGTTCTAAGATAACATTTCTTTCTTTTTAAAATAATTTCCAAGTTCAGTATTGTGGTATTAACCTGGAAACTGGGAACTAGAGGTATTCCTTTGACTTTGTAAATGTTTGTCCAGTGTCCAGCTCCGGATTCAATGAGCAAAATAACCGTTTGGGTAAAAGGTAAGGACTTCACGGGGGGGGGGGGAGAAGGAGAGGGGAAAGAAAAGATGTACATAGTTTGAAAGAACAGAGTTTAAAACTTCCCTGGAAAGTGTGATTCCAAATGTATGCTCTGAAGAGTCTGGGAGTGAACATGAATCCATGGCTGGATCACAGGAGTGTGGCTTTTCTCCGTGTTTCCCTACCAACCTGAGTCATTCTTCACTAAGGCAGGGGAGTGGGAGGGGGCGCTGGGCAAAGGGCAAGCCGGGAGCCCAGTGCCTGCCCCGGGCGCACCTGTCACGTTGAGGGAGGGAGGCCTGCGCCCTTTGGCTGATCCCTCTGCCTGGAAACAAGCCAGACTCCGCTGCCTTTGAAATCCTGTTCCTCAGAGCAATCCCAGCTCGCTAGGTTTAATTGTTTCGTCTCTTTTTTTTTCTGGTTTATGAAGCCGCCCCGCCTGAAGTCCGCCCCTTGCGCAGCGGCCCGGAAAGGTGGGAGGAGCGCAGGCAGCGCTCCCCGCTTAGGGAGAGCCGGTTCCTATTTCCTGATTATAAAGAAGCATTTGTTAGGAGCTGATGAATTGCGGCGGGGCTGGGGCCGGCAGGACGCGCACCTGTGATGCTCTCCGCTGCCGGAGTCTGTTTATGCATCAGATGTGGCCGCAGATTTTCCCTAGCTCTTGGGGAGAGGGTTGGGGGAGGGAGATCCGGGCAGCCCCTCGCCCCACACCCCTCCTAGTTCAAAAACCTCTGAGACCTTGCTACTCGAAGTGTAGTCCATGGACCAGCAGCATCACCTGGGAGCTCGTTAGAAATGCAAATCCAGGGTCCGCCCAGACCTACTGAATCAGCATCTGCATTTGAATGAATCCTGGGGTAATTCGCTGTTTATATGAAAGTTTGAGAAGTGCGGTCTAAGAAGTCCATGGCATAGAAAAGGTTAAAAGCTCTGATCTCAGACAAGGAAAGGGAGGGGAGACGGGGAAAAAAACAATTCCAGTCCAGGTTTTGGTAGGGGGAGTGGAGAGTTTGCCCGCTGGGGTAGAGGACAGAGAAATTAACATATGGAGCGAGTTAGGGAGAAGGTTGTTGGAACTGGGAGTGAACACAGGCAGGGGGTAGCTCAATTTGTCCAGGACAGGGGGAGGGGCGGAAAGGGGAGAGATGGTGTAAGTAAGTGGGTGCCACCCACACTCCCGGGAAGGTCCGGTGTGCTGCGAGCTGTGACCTTTTGCTCTGCCTGCTGTTTTCTGAGACCCAGCCGGGGCATTTTAGCACGTGCGAAGGGATAGATGAGAAAACAGCAGTGGCCGGAGCTGAGGGCAGGCAGAGGCGAGGTAAGAAGCACCTGGGAGTTTCTTAATAAGCAAGCTGACATGTGGTGAATAAAATTTTAATGCAGGAGGAAAGGGAACGCACATGCTTGTAAAAAGTAGTGCCCTGGAATCCTGCATCATAACCAAGAGGGCACACCTGGCAGGGGGCACACCGGTGGAGCCCTGGTGGCAGCAGGCCTCGTGGGCCCTTGTCTGTGCCCAAGAACCCGGCCTCCTCTCCATGTTCTGCACTAGTGGAGGGGAGAAGAGGTACTGAGCGTGTTAAAGAGCAGGTAATCCAGAAAGAAATGAATTGGATTTGCTGTAAGGGCCTTTCTAGGCCCCTGTCTGACCCTTTCTTGCCCTCACTTACTGTCAGCCCTGCTGGAACCAGGTGGCGGCGGTGAGAGAATGAGACTGGAGTTAAATCTCCTAAAATCCAAAGTAGGTAATACGCTTTCAGACTCCCCTCCAGGGCTCTTACTTCAGCCCTATTTAACATTTTTATACTTGGAGCAGATGGACCCATGTGAGACACATACCTATTAGATCCCTGGTTGCCCCCAAACTGGTAGGGTAATTAAAAGACTGGGTAACCTACTTAGATTCCAGTGATGTCTTCACAGGTTGTTACAACCGGTTTGACTTAACCGGTCAAAATGGTATTTATTTGTTTGTTTATTTATATGCCTCTGAATCCTCTTCCATAAAGGTCTTGTCGTGATTTGCAGAAATCCTAATAAATGACATTAAATACTTAAATAAAAATGTAAAAGTCATGTGCAATTCTAGTATAAATTAGAATTGGCAGTCAAGACTGGTGGGAATGGTGCCATTTAATAGGAAAAAATATCAAATTTTAGCCTTGATCTAGGAAGCAGAAATCCAGGTATAGGATGTGAGAAATGTGGCTTAGCAACATCTTGGATGAAGAAGAAACTGTACCGGACAGTGAGTTCAGTGTGAGGAAAGAGTGGGAGATGGTGGCTGGAGGAAAAAAACAAATGAATCCTGCCCCAGGCTATAGTCAGATGTAAATGTCTATGAAAAGGGAAGCATGGTCCTGCTTTGTCCCACTCTTGTCAAGACCACTTCTGGCACATTCTGCTCTGGAAGAGTTCTGGAAGAGTTATTCTCAGACTAGACATATTCTAGAAGAAAGCACCCTAGAGCATGAATAATCATGAAACATTTACCATAGCAGCAGACTATGTGCCAGCTCTTGTGTCAAGTACCAGAAGGGTAAAGTCACAGAAGACATGGTCTTGTTCTTCAGAACCAGCCCAGTGAGTGAATCAGATAAGTAAGTGAACCACAGGAAGAGAGAAGGCTAAGCCAGGCTGTTCAATCGTGTGGATATTAGGAAATATTTTGGACAGGGTGACAATCCAGCGTTCAACACTCTCAACTGCTGGGGGAATGAGTGCCTCTATCCAAGCAGTGCATTCCCCACCTGCTACATCAACCTACAAGTCTGACTGCAGTGGCCTAAACAGATAAGATGTGCAATAGGTGAGGTAGAACCTCCAGAGCTGACCACCTCCCTACACTGACCACATCCTTAAGCTGACCTGATTTTCATAGACCTGACATGCACCACATGTACATATCAGTACAGGAGGCCTAGTTCCTTATGTTGACCACCTCCATATGCTGACCAGTTTGTTATAATCCCTTGGGTGGTCAACTTACAGAGCTTCTACGTATTTAGCTCACACAACAAGAAGAGGTAGGCAAGTATCAGTCCAAGAATATCAGCCCCTTAGTCTCTGTGATTGTCTTGGCCCATCCCCTCATGGTTACAAGATGGCTGCTACTACTCTTGCTTTTGCATCTACATTCCAGAAGGAAAAAGAAGAAACAACATCTACACCAGGAAACAAAAGCTTTCCCAGGAACCCACAGCAAACATCTGCTCAGAGTTCATTGTCTTAAACTGTGGCCGGTGGTCCCATGACATGGTTCATTATCAGGAACGAGGGTTGGGTCTGCCAGTCAGCAGTGTCTGCTCCAGTTGGATTTTGAGTTCAGGCTTGGGAACTCAAAGGGATGGTGGTACCCATCCATGGGGTCAAGAAATACAGAGGAAGAGCAGGTTTACTGGGCACTGGTATGGCAGTAGCTGAGTTCAGCCTTGGACATGTTTTGAAGCCGGTGAAATGTCTAAAAACAGACATGTCATGAGGACAAATTAGTTGTGAGGGTTTAGATTGCAACTGGGAGGTCTGTGCTAAGACAGGCATGTGGGGGTCACCAGTAAAGAAGTAGGAATCAAAGCCCTGGGTGCAGGCAAGGTCCATCAAGAGGAGGGCGGGGACCAGGTGCGGTGGGTGGCTCACACCTGTAATCCCAGCACTCTGGGAGACTGCGGCAGATGGATTGCCTGAGCTCACGAGTTCGAGACTAGCCTGAGCAAAAAGTGAGACCCCATCTCTACTAAAAATAGAAAAACTGAGGCAAGAGGATTGCTTCAGCCTGACTTGGAGGTTGCTGTGGGCTATGATGCCACAGCACTCTACCCAGGGTGAGTAGAGTGTAGTGAGTAGAGTAGACTCGGTCTCAAGAAAAAGAGGAGGGCAGGGCAAGCAGGCTAGAACGTGTAGTTGAGTGCCAGCTTGGCTTTTAAATGGGAAGCTGGAGTCTGGAAAGATGCTGAGAAGAAATAGCCAGAAAGGCAAGCAGAAACCAGGAGTGAATGTTTCACAGAAGCTGAGGGAGAAAGTCTTTGGAGGAGGGGGAGAGTCACAGGGGCAAACTCACGCTGTGGGCACCGGCCCTTATCCCTTCAGCCTGCTTCTGAGGCCACCTGCAGCCGTGCAGCTGTTTCTGTGCATGCCAGCAGCCTGTGCCTTGAGGGCTTATGTCTCTCCACTGTCGAGCTTTTTCTGGCCTCAGAGGCGATCACTGAGCCCAGTGTAGGCAGTTTGTAAGGTGGGGAGCAAAGGATCCCGAAAGCACCCCCTCAGCCTGGAGTGGGGGTGAGGAGCTGTCAAGTAAATATTCCACCTTTCCCAGTTCTGTGCTGGATCCCACACAGGGTACCCGCAGAGGGATCAAGCCTACCTTGCCCACTGCAGTGACCTGCTTTGTTGGCCTTTCTCCCTTTCCTGTCTCATTCTCCCTACTCCCTTCCCTGGGCTTCCTTCAATCACCTCCCAGGCTAAATACCTACACCCAAGTCTTTGTCTTGGAACCTAAACTAAGACAACAGGGCTGAGTGGAACAGCCTAGACAAGGAGGGAATGGCTAGGCCTGCCCATGGAAAGCCCTTTGATAGACATCATGAAACCTCCTTGACACCACAACAGGTGCCCAGAAAGAGTGACGTCTCAGTGAAGGCACAGCAAGAACTGTGGGGCCTGGAGCCCAGGGGTAGACAGCCTGACTCTCTGAGACAGAAAACTGCCTCATGGGGTAGGTTAAGTAGGGTGCTGACATGGCCACACCTACAGAAGGCAGGGAGCCACCATTCATTGTCCTGAAGACTCCGTCCCCATGGGCTGCTAGACACATTGAAGCACAGCATGCCTCAGGAGACCCCAGGGAGGTCAAGAGGGGAGTCAGCCACCTACTAACATGCACATCTCATTCCTACCCTTTGTATGGCTTAGTGGACCATTTGAAGAGTAAACCAAACTCAAAGCAGCCTCCAACCAGATCCCAGTTATCATTTTCACTCATCCTTGAACTTGGACCCAGCTTTGTGGGTTGACCCAGCGCAGAGGTCAAAATATGGAAGAGAAGGACAGAAAGGTGAAGCTGGGCTTGGCAAAGGTGGTTAATGTTCACCTGGGACCAAGCAATTGCAGAGGTGTGTAGTGGCTGAGACCAGGCTTCACTGAGAATTAAATAAAAGAGAAGGAAGGGGAGGCAGGAGGGGTAGACCGCACTGTCAACACTCCTGACTTGAAGGAGTAGGAGAAATATAGGGTCTTAGCCAGAGTGTGATTTAGATTCAAGGGGGGTTGGTTTGGGGCCTTACATTGTTTTGGTTTTTACTTAAAATGGAATTGAGTTGATGGGAAAGCCTCATAGAGAGAAAGCACTTAAGGGACAAGTGAAGAAAGTATGTCAGGAAGCATTGAAGGCACTAGAGACCATGGATTTGTCATGATGTCAGGACACAATGGTACGTTCTCTGCAAAATGTCTCAGCAGCAGGGTTTAAAAAGAAAGCTGTCCAGTAGTTGGATTGACCCAAGGTTGGAATTCTGCAGGGCAGAAGGTAGAAAGACAAGGTGGACAGAGAGTCAAGCATGAGACTCTGGCTTCTGGAATTATAGCCAGAAGTCACTAGAAAACAGCTAGAGAGTCTTCAGCTTGAGGCAATCAAAGCACAGGTGTGTGGGGAGGAAGAGAAGAAGGAAGAGGTGGAGAAAGCTAAGATTTCAGATGTGAAGCAAATATGGCCTTGGGCGTAGGTGGCTGGAGCCATGTCATCTGAGGAAAGTCCTAGAGGACTACAGAAGTTTAGATGGGGGAAAGATGACGGCAAGCACGGTAGCTGTTGCCAACTGTTTCAACTCTGGTTACAAGCAGGAGAAATTAGATAGGTCTATAGCCCTTAGAGGGGAAAACTGGGACCAATTGTGGGAGAGGGAGCTTAAGGAGGCAGATATTGGCTTATTTTTTTTTTTTTGCCTTGGACTTCACATATTTTTTTTTTTATTAAATCATAGCTGTGTACATTAATGCAATTATGGAGTACAATCTGCTGGTTTTATATACAATTTGAAATACTTTCATCAAAATGGTTAACATAGCCTTCACCACATTTTCTTAGTTACTGTCTTAAGATATTTACATTCTACCCTTAGTAGATTTAACATGTACCCTTGTAAAAGGCACTGTAGGTGTGGTCCCACCAATTACTCTCCCTCCCTCCACCCATCCTCCCCCTCCCCTCCCCTCCCTGTCCTCTTTCCCCTTCATCTTGGGCTATAGTTAGGCTATAGCTTTCATATGGAAGTGAGGGTGCTAATAAATTAGTTTCATAGTAGGGCTGAGTACATTGGATACTTTTTCTTCCAGTCTTGAGATACTTTGCTAAGAAGAATATGTTCCAGCTCCATCCATGTCAACATGAAAGGGGTAAAATCTCCATCTTTTATAAGGCTGCATAATATTCCATGATGTACATATACCACAATTTATTAATCCATTCATGGGTCAATCAGCACTTGGGCTTCTTCCATGACTTAGCAATTATGAATTGGGCTGCAATAAACATTCTGGTGCAAATATCTTTGTTACAAAGTGATTTTTGGTCCTCTGGATATATACCTGATAGAGGAATTGAAGGATCAAATGCCAGGTCTATTTTTAGATCTCTAAGTGATCTCCAAACATCTTTCCAAAAGGAATGTATTAATTTACATTCCCACCAGCAGTGTGGAAGTGTTCCCTTTTCTCCACATCCACGACAACATCTATGGTTTTGGGATCTTGTGATGTAGGCTAATCTTACTGGGGTTAGATGATATCTCAAAGTGGTTTTGATTTTCATTTCTCTGATTATTAAGGATGGTGAGCATTTTTTTGTGTGTCTGTAGGCTGTGTGCCTGTCTTCTTCAGAGAAGTTTCTCTTCAAGTCCCTTGCCCACAGTGAGATGGGATCACTTGTTCTTTCTTGCTAATATGTTTGAGTTCTCTGTGGATTCAAGCAGACAGCTGTCCGAATGGGAGAAGATATTTGCAGGTTATTCCTCTGACAAATGTTCTGCTTACTTTTTAATGTGTCTTTTTCTCCAGTAGAATTCCTATTGAAGTAATTTCAAGTCCAATGCCCTTTTAGTCAGCCATTTCCAATACTTGCTATTAAACTAATGTAATACTACTTTCTTTTAGACAATTATTTGTTCCCACTGTGATTTGACAGTTCCTATTCCTTCAAAGTTTATGTTAAAACTTAACCCACAGGCAGCACCCATAGGTCAGTGGGTAGGGCACCGGCCACATACACAGAGGCTGGAGGGTTCAAACTTGGCCCTGGCCAGCTAAAACAACAATGGCAACAACAACAATAACAACAAAATAGACGGGCATTGTGATTGAGAGGTACTTGGGAGGCTCAGGCAAGAGAATCGTTTAAGCCCAAGAGTTTGAGGATGCTGTGAGCTGTGACACCACAGCACTCTATCTAGGGTGACAGCTTGAGACTCTATCTCAAAATAAATAAATAAATAAAAATAAAACTTAACCCACAATGCAATGTACTAGAAGGTGAGACCTGTAGGAGGTGAGAAAGTCACAAGGGCTCCATCCTCACCATGGGGTCAGTGTCCTTAAACAAAGGCTCAAGGGAACAGGTGAGGCCCTTTTTGCCCTTTCATCTCTTCTGCCAGGGGAATGCACGCACATGGGGTCAGCTGTAAGTAACACGATCTATTGCGTCTTTTCTGTCAATGCCTTGATCTGAGACTTCTCAGCCTCCAGAACTGTGAGAAATGAATTTCTGCTCTTCATAAATTACCCAGACTCACGTATTCTGGTACAGAACTGCAAATGGGCTAATACAGGAATTTCTCACACTTCCATGTTTTTCTTTTCCATATTTTCATCTCTTTATTCATTATCACCATGTCTAACCAAATCCTAGAAAACATTCACAACAGTAGATTTAAGGTTTATGTTTTTCTTGAGCTGATTATACTATCTTAGTTATCTAAGGGTTAATTATAGCAGTCTCCCCTTATTAGCAAGACATTTGTTCTAAGACTTCTGGGGGACACTTGAAACAATGGATGCTACTGGAACCTACCTACTCAATGAGTTTTCCTATAGATACATACATGTCTATTATAACATTAAATTTATAAATTAGACATTAAGAAATAAACTATATCTAATAATAAATATATAATATAACATAAACAATATAATAAAAATTATTGTATAGTCTCTTTCTCACACAGAATATCTTACTCTACTGTAATTAAAATTGCAGAAAGCAAAACTGTGGATAATAGGGGACTCCTGTATTGCCTGCTGCTTTTTCTTTTAACATGGGTGACATATTCATTCTTTTTGCACATCTAGTCATTTCATGTTATAAGCTGGACATCGTGTGATAACTGTAGGGAGTCCTCACAAGTCTTATAAGTCAGATTCTTATAAAGAGTGTTCAATTTTCTTTTGGCAAATTAATCGTTGGTGAATAATTTTTAGTCCTGTCCAACATTGGTACGTTTTGAATGTTTCTTCCAAACGTATGTGTTGGAAACTTAATTCCCAGTGTAAGAGGGTTGGGAGGTGAAGCCTAAAGAGAGGTGATCAGTCCCTGAGGGCTCTGCCCTCATGAATAGATTAATCTGTTATCAAAAGAGTAGGTTTGTTACTGTCGGAGTGCGATTTGCAAAAATGGGCCAGCTCGGGCCCCTTTTGTATGTGTGTCTCTCACCCTCTTTCTGCCAATGGATGATGCAACAAGAAGGTTCTTGACAGGAGCCAATATCTTGATGGTGGATGTCCCAGACTCCAGCACTGTGGCACCATGAATTTTTTTTTCTTTATAAATACCTACCCCGTGGTGCTCTGTTACAGCATCATGAAACAGACTAAGCCAGACACGGATGCATCTGTCATTAAGGCATGTGGGTTTAGGCCTATGGCTTGGCTTTTACTCTTCCATGTGGTTGCCACTAAAATCTATTGCCTTTCTGGAGTCTCAGCTGAAGCCAGTGAACTGAATAATTTGTTTCTACTTTGGACAAACTATAATCCAGTGTCTCCCACCCAGCCATCCGTTCACCATTCAGCCTGCTGGCTCTCTGGATCAATTCTTTCAGGAATCACAGAGTTTTTCCCATCACTATTTCAGCCCACCCATTAACAACCAACTGAGTAGATTTACACAGACTTTAGGCAACCTTCCCTCAACAGCTTCCCCTTCTCAGACACTTAATTCTACAAATCCCAGCTGCCTGGATGGCCTGGGGACTCTACCTCTGGACTCTACCTCTTCAGTTAATAGAGATTTGTACTTACATTTTGCTCCATTTCCCTGCTCTTTATCAGTTAAGTCCTGTCAGGCAGAGCTGGGGCAATTGTTGGGCAATCTTGCAACTCACCTTATTTGTTTTTATTTCCTCAAGGATAGGTGCCCTAAACTGCTGCTTTTCATTGTCTGCAGGTATCAGTATTTCACACAATTTTATAGGGTTTTTGCTGGGTGACCAAGTGCTATACCAGTTACTCTTTCAAAGTAGAGATAATTTGACCTGTTGTAAGGGTAAGGACAGTTAAATTAAGAAATATTGAGATATTGACTTATTGTGACGAAGTAGGTGATAAACAGACATGAATTTTAATGTAGGTGTTCTGATTTTATATCTGGGGCATTAGTACTACATCACAGCTGCTTCACAAATACACTTTGGGAGGGTTACTCTAACTCAGTGGTTTATAAATTTTAAGATGATAGGATAATAAAATTGGAAACACTTTGTAGGAAATGATGTATGGGCTATGGCTGTTCTTATTTACCTAAATATTAAATGCATCCATAGAGAAAATATCAATTATAGTTATATAATTATTCAAATATAATCATAATGCTAATATTAGCATTCATACAAGGAACGTTATATAATCATCAAAATGTTCTAAACAAACATACAGATTCACAATGAAAAAAAATTTCATACACACGTTTTGGGACTTTGTGATGTGGACTAATCTTACTGGAGTCAGATGATATCTCAAAGTAGTTTTGATTTGCATTTCTCTGATGATTAAAGATTATGAGCATTTTTTCATGTGTCTGTAGGCCGTGTGCCCGTATTCTTCAGAGAAGTTTCTCTTCAAGTCCTTTGCCCACACTGAAATGGGATCACTTGTTCTTTTCTTGCTAATATGTTTGAGTTCTCTGTGGATTCTGGCTATTAAACTTTTGTTAGAGACATAACCTGCAAATATCTTCTCTCATTCTGAGTGTTGTCCACCTGCTTCACTTACTGTATTCTTGGCTGTGCAGAAGCTTTTTAGTTTGATGAGGTCCCAGTAGTGTGTTTTTGATGCTGCTTCAATTGCCTGGGGAGTCTGCCTCATAAAATATTTGCCCAGACCGATTCCTTCAAGAGTTTTGAGTAATTGGTGGGACCACACCTGCGGTGCATCTTAGAAGGGTACAGGTGAAACTTACTAAATGCAGAATACAAATGTCTTAACACAATAATTAAGAAAATGCCATGAAGGCTATATTAAGTAGTTTGATGAAAATATTTCAAATTGTATATAAAACCAGCACATTGTACCCCATGATTGCATTAATGTACACAGCTATGATTTTATTAAAAAAAAAAAAAAAACCTCACACGTTTTGTTCTTTACTTCCCTTGGCCATAGAATCAATATGGACCAAAACCCGTCTGAAGACAGGTATTTGGAAACAATTGACAGTACTGTTTTACTAAACCATTTTCTGGGTGTCTAGAAGCATTCTCAGTGCTTACAGTTTTTAATTCATTTCAACATTATAGTGACATCAGAATTAGATTCAGTCACATGCCCCATTTTATAGAGAATGAACGTGTTTCATGACAAAGGATTTTGCCCAAGGTCACAGAACTAGCAAGTGGCAGCTCAAAGACTGACATCCAGGCAACCAGGACCTAAAACTTTGCTCCTTTTCTCTGATGATTTCTTCTGAAAATGAGAATCTGAGGTAGAAGTAGAGAAGTGATATGAATGATCCTTCAGAAGTTATTTTTCCAAATCAATTTCTGAATAGATATTTACTCGCTTCACAATGCATTATTACGTTAAAAGAGAAGTATTTTATTCTATTTTTCGGTTCTTGAAAATGTCTCAGGTGAATAATGATGCACTATGTCAAATGGAAAAGAGCATTTTTTCTAGTTCTACCTTTGTAGTCATAAATAGAGGTTAATATTTGAGAGCAGATGGGAAGAGTACATCATTAAAATATAGACAATGCTCACTACAAACACAGAATGCAGAAGGTTAAAATTTCAGTTAAGATGAGTCTTTAAAAATGTAGTCTTTAAAAAAAATTAATCTAAATTCATGGTGCAAAGAAGCATTTAAAATAGCTCCCTAAAGCTAAGTCATGCCTCAAAGAGAAAGATGATGTAGTTCCCAAATGCAAACAGGAAGTCCTGAGGCAGGGTGGCAGCTTCTGTGCGCTGAGGGAAGGAATAAATGTTATTCTTCTGATTTCTATTTCATAAGAAAATTAAAATGGATTTTCTAATTAAAATGTACTTATTAATAACCATTAAACAATTTAGATTACAATAAGGATATAATTATGCATATGTTGTCATTCATCATTGAAAACTATGAGCACTGAAAAATAGGAGAAAAGAAATATTTTCAAAGAAGTATATCATAGTTTCTAGAACTTTTTATGCCTTATATTTCTAATCTTTTTTAGGAAGAAGAAAATTAGATAAATAAACTGAAATAGATGGAAATGACGAATTTGCTCAGATTTTGGTGGACAAACTTATTTACTGAGATTCTAAACCAGAAAGACATAAAAACGATTAGGATATCTTGCTGTAAATCCTTTTATTGTAAAATAAATAAATAAATGAATAAGTGTGCAGACATTGGGATCTTTTTAAAAGCCTAGTAGAGGATAACTGTTGGAAAAGTGAAATCAATATACAGAAAGCTGTCCTCTAAATATATTTAATAGCAGAAAACTATCAGGGTGATTCTAATCCAAGTTTCAAACCATGCACATGTTGTTTAAATTTTGGCTTCTCAAGACAGATTGCAATGAGACCTGCTCTGTCCTGTGCTGTTAGACGCTGGTCTTCACTTCTGCCTAGTCTGCTTCCTGTTGAATCTGGAAGAAGGCTTAATTGGATCAATGAACTTTGACTTGATCCAGCTGCCCTTTCAGATCAGTTATTAAATATCACAACATATGTCTCTGAATTGGAATGTTCAAAACTTGCTCTGACTTTATTTTTATGCTGCCTGCCTTTTTTCCCCTTTCCTCCTTTCCTGCTTTCTTTTGTATTATTTGGATATTTTAATATCCCACTTAAATTTATTAGTATTTTTTGTTTTTCATTTAATATTATTTTTGTGCTTTAGGATTTATAATTTATATATATTTAACTTAGTGCAATGTATTCAGAATCACCATTCTCCTATATGTAATGTGCCATTCATTTTTTCTGACACCTTTCAAAGTATTGATGTTAATGATGATATATTTGAGCACATATTGTTTCACATATCACTGGGGTTTCTTATCTATTCTTTTCTTCATAGTGAATACTTTCTTTTGATCTATATTGAAAATGTTTCTTTCCTCTCTTGTTTCCATTCTATGAAGAATCCAAAAAGTTTTTCTTTCAAATATTGCTTTTCCTTCCTTCCTCTCTCTCTCCCGGCCTCCCTCTCTCCCTCCTTCCTCTTTTCTTCTTTCTTTCCTTCCTTCCTTCCTTTTTTTCTTCCTTCCCTGACTCACCATGTTGCCCAGGTTGGAGTGCACTGGCCATTCACAGGCCCTAGCATAGCACACCACAGACTCAAACGCCTGGCCCCAAGTGATCCTCCAGGCTCAGATTCCAACTAACTGGGACTACAGGGTTTTTTGCCATAAGCTTTTTTGTTATCATGTGCATTTGGTTATTGCTTATAGTTTCTGTTTCTCTGTTGAATACTTCTATTTTTTCATACATTGAAATAGACTTTACCTTTACCTCATGAAGCATGATTGTAATGGTATAATGGTATCATGTCTAATAATTATAGCACTTGCATAATTTTGCCTTTGGAGGTTCTTGATTGTCTTTCATAGACAATCAAGAGAACTGATCATAGCTTCCTACTTAAATAGGAAATAGTCCTAAATAAGTTTGGATTGTATCCTGGATAATTTCAATATTATGCTGTAGGACTCTGAATCCTGTTAACATACCTTGAGGAAGGTTATGCTGGCAACTGTTGTTCCAGTGGACAAGAAATCCATTTATATTAAGGACACACATTCTGCCTTGCCTTCTCTGGGCAGCACTGCTAATGTGAATTCACTTTTCTCACTTCTGTTTCTGCTCCCCACACAAACAGCACAGGGGTGAACCCAGGTCTGTGTCAGTTCATACACAGAATTAGGAAATCCTTTTCTCCAGCTTTTCCATCTATAAGATTTTCCCTATACTTTCTTTTTCTGTATAATGAAGGAAATTATCAGGACCACCAAAGGGGAAAAGTAGCAAGATAAAGGGGAGAGTTACATAATGGTTGTCATCTCCCTTTTTAGATGTCACATCTTCTTTTCCTGATTCCTTAGGCTAGACATATTTCTCTCAGAGTTTAGGTAATTATGCCACCACCCCTCTGCAATCCACCATTTTAACTAAGGTGCAGCATGGAGAAAATTAAGATATATGCATGAAGAAAAATATAAACAAAGCTTCTTTTCACACTCATACTTACAAGGCTACATGTTCCTAGTTTCCTGGCCAGTGTTTCTCTTGGAGAATTTACTTCCTAAACCTGCTAAGCATTTCTACACTGGGGCCACCCTGTGGTTCAAGGTGGGAGATCTAAGTAGAAGAAAAAGAAGAAACTTGCCCCTGTATTTCAACAAGTGCTATTAAACACTTTTATATGGATGTGGAGAGAAGGGAACACTTACACACAATGTTGGTGGGACTACAAAGTACTACCTCTATGGACAGTCATGTGGAGATACCTCAAAGAGTTAAAAGTAGACTTACCATTTGATTCCGCAATGCCTTCAGGAGATATTTGACCAAAGGAAAAAACAAATGTTATAAAAAAATTTTAAAAAGACACTTGCACTCAAATGTTTGTAGCAGCACAATTCACAAATGCAAAGAGGTGGACATTGCCCAACTGCTTGTCAGCACTTAAGTGGATTAATAATCTGTGGTATTTGTATACCACGGAGCACTACTCAGACATTAAAAAGGGTTGCCTAGTATCTTTGTAACAACCTGGAACTGGCGACAATTCTTCTAAGTGAAGTATCACAAGTACTCACCACATGTACTCAATACTAAATTGGAAATAGTTGATTAGTTGATCAATACCCATGTGCACGTATAGAGGTAAAACTCAAGGGAAATCAAGTGGATGGGGGACACTGGGTAAATTCACACCTAACTGGTACAATGCACACTTTCCAGGTGACGGACACACTTGTAGCTTTGACTTAAAGTGAACAAAAGCAAATTATGTCACCAAAACATGTATACCCCTATAATACCCTGAAATTTTAAAAAATTCAAAAAATTGAAATCATATAAAATATTTTTTTTCTGTGATCACAATGGAATAAAGCTAGAAATCATTAGCAAGAGGAACTTTGGAAACTATAAAAATGCATGAAAATTAACAATGTGTTCCTGAATAAAAAGTAGGTCAATAAGAAATTAAAAAGAAAATTTTAAAATTTCTTGAAATAAGCGAAAGTGAAAAAATACATACCAAAACCCCTGAGATACAATAAAAACTATACAAAGAGGAAAGTTTAGAGCAATAAATGCCCATGTCAATAAGTAAAAATACATTAAATAAACAAACGAATGATGCACTTTACAGAACTGGAGAAAAAAGGAACTAATCACACGTAAATTAAGAAATAATAAAGAAAAGATCAGAGGAAAACAAATAATAAAGATCAGATCATATCAGAAATAAATGAACCTGCAACAAAAAAATACAAAAGATCAATTTTAGAAACTTGTTGTTTTTTAAAGAACAACAACAAAAAGAGACCAACTTAGCTAAACTAAAAAAAAGAGAGAAGACTTAAATAAATAAAATCAGAGATGAAAAGGAGACATTACAACAGGCACTGCAGAAATTCACAGGATCACAGAAGTTACTTTTAGTAACCACATACTAATAAAGTGGAAAACCTACAAGAAAGGGATACATTCCTATACACACACTACCCACCAAGAATGAACCAAGAAGGATTCCAAAAACAGAATAGATGCATAGCAAGTAACAAGACAGGAGCAGTAATAAAAAGTTTCCCATCGAGGAGCAGCCCCAGACCAGATGGTTTCACTAATGAATTCCACCAAACATTTAAAGAAGAGCCAATACTAATCCTATTTAAACTATTTCCAAAAAACAGAGGAGAAGGGAAAAATACTTAACTCATTTTATGAGGCCAGTGTTACCGTAACACCAAAACTAGTCAAAGTCACAACAAAAAAAGAAAACTATAGGCCAATATTTCTGATGAACATAAACACAAAATACCACAAAAAAATTAGAAAACCAAATTCAATAACACATTAAAAAGATTATTCACCATGATCAAGTGGTATTCATCCCAGGAAAGCAAGACTGTCTGAGTACACACAAAGCAATCAATGTGATGTATCATATCAACAGAACAGAGGACAAAGCATCTGATCACTTCAAGGGATGATAAAAAAGCATTCAAGGCCTACAGACACATGAAGAAATGCTCACCATCCTTAATGATCAGAGAAATGCAAATCAAAACTACTTTGAGATACCATCTAACCCCAGTAAGATTAGCCCACATAACAAAATCCCAAAACCAGAGATGTTGGCGTGGATG